>PVKH010049025.1:0-10142 GCA_004027955.1 Chaetophractus vellerosus | reverse complement strand
ATTCTTGTTTGCCTTTCTAAGCTCTGTTATTGTCTGAGTTACTTAAGTTACTTTAACATGCATGTTCAACTCTGCAACCTCAAGTCCCTTGATCTCCGCAATCCCACAATCTACAATCAGTATCCTCCTCAACTATATCCTATTTATTTAGTCACACTTGTGCTGGAAAACCCTAGTCCAGTGGTCAACCTCAGAAGTTAAGCCCAGGCTGCTGAATGCTTCTGGGGAAAATCACACAGCTGGAAATGTTACAAATTCATCTTCTGAACCACAACTCATCCTGGAAAGCTTTCTATGTGTCCATAATCATTTTCTACCTTCAAAACTCCAACATTCTTCTAAAACCCCTTAGCCTTCAACATCCTCCTTACTCTCATAAAATGATCATTCTTTCTGTTTCTTAGAGAAAAGAGGCCATCAGGCAGGATGTCACCCAGAATCCTGCATCCATACCTACCACCTTGTCAATGACCATGCCTATCTATGGCCTGCTTCTCTCTTATCACAGTGGATCGGAGGTCCTCTCCCTTCTACAATCAATCCCTCTAATTTGCATCACATCCCCTTTTGTTTCCTCAAAGTCTTTGTTCCATAAATTCTCTATTCTTTCTTTGACATTTTCCATTTCTTCTACTCTATTAACTTTTTTCCCTGTAGTACTTAGTCTCTCCTCTATCCCATCTTAAAAAATGTTCTTCCTTAACTCTAAGTCCCAATAACTAATGTTTATAGAGAATTTACTGTGTGCAATTGATTATGCTAAGTTTTGGACATCTATTATTTCAATCAATCCTCATATCAACCTTGTAAGGTAGATAAAATTATCATCCCCAGTTTGCTGAAACTGAAGCACAGAGAAGTTAAGATCATACGCAAGTAATTGGTGGAACAAGACTTGCAAATCAGGCATTGGACTCCAGAGCCTGTGCTTTTAACCATTAAGCTCTGTTTCATGAAAGAAACATACTGCACTTGCTAATTCCATTTTGCTACCTGTTATTTCAGCCTTCTGGCCCCACAACTTCAACGAAATTGTCCTTTTTAGCTCAAAACTGTGTATCCTTTATTGTGTAACCTTATTAATGGACAGAGTTGACCATTTCTCCTCGTTAAAACTAACAACATTTTAGATTTCCAAACATTGCTCATTCCTGTTTCTCTTCCTATTTACCTGGACTCTCCCTTCCAGAATCCTTTATGAACTTCTCTTTTTCTGACTGTTTTTAAATGCTTGTATTCCCCAGAGTTCTATTCTGTCTTCCTTTTCTCAGTCTACACACTCTCCTTAAATGACCTCATTTATTCCGATGGCTTTAGCTGTCATCTATGTAAGTTTCAAGTAGACAGAACAGCTACTTGGCACTATTCATACTAACACTAACAAATGGAAATGCTGAGGGGTGATACCTGGAGACAGACTGGCCACCCAAACAGTTCCACACAGGGGGACATTTACTTTGACAAATTCACCATAAGTCAAGGTCGAGCTCTCAGGCTTGCAAACTTAGAAACTTGAACTTGACACTGTCAAAGCAGTTTAAACAATAGAGACTGATGTATAAAACTGAGATGCCAAAATATGAGTTACCAGTGAGTAATATAACTGTCTGGTGAACCTGACGTATGTGTCAGTCTGACGAGAGCATTCTCTCCCCATAAGGAAAGTACGTGAGGTTAAATTCTCAAGGAGACTGTTTGATGAGCATTCAGACAGAACATGGAGAGTTAATAGCATGATCTAAATATGTAATGGCATCACATTCATGTGGCATCACTAATAAATGGCATTATTACATATTTATGAGTATAAATATTCCATCACCACAGTCAGAATATTTCTGATGGGAAAACTGGTTATTCAAGTATAGAATGAACAAACAATCTGAACCCTAGACAGAACCTGGTTGCACACTGCATAAGTCTCTCTCCATAACTCTCTTTTTCCTTGCTGTTCCCCCCACACTTTTGGTTTATACTTGATTTTGGACAAGTTAAGATATAAGGAGTTTACTATCAAGAGTGGTCTGTGAGTAATTCTCTTTCTTAAAGCTAACTTTATCTTTTCTCTTCCACTGTGTGGCAGTTTGTTATTATTTATGAATTCCAATAAGAGATATTGATTATGTTTGTAAACTAGTCTGTTCCTCTGGGCATGATATCCTTTGATTGATTTAAATTCAAAGCCTTTATGTTTACTTGAAAAATCAAGATTAGGGCTTTGATTTGACCGCGTCATTGGGGCATGCAGGGTTGGGTTCTCGCTCCCTTGGTGGGCTATGTAAATGGACACTCAATCAAGAACACAGAAGACATGATACACAGAGGAACAGAGAGAGCTCCATAGACACAGCAGAGGAGAGAACTTGATCTGGAGAGAGATGAGCCACTTGCCTGATAGTTTACATCTGGCCTCATGAAGAGACCAGAGCAGCTGAGCCCAGAAAGAAACAAGCCCTCCAGCCTACCACTGAGATCAGAAGTACCTCTTATGGTACCTTGGGTTAGACTCTTTAGGGCCTTGTAAATGTAAGCTTTTACCCCAAATAAATACCCTTTATAAAAGCCAACAGATTTTGGTACTTTGCATCAGCACTCCTTTTGCTGATTAATACACACTATATGCTGACTTCATACTTTAATTTACAGGAGATAAGCATATTTATCTTTTTTCCAAGTTTTTAGGACCAAATACTGTCCACTGGATTTTCTTAATAGCTTAGAACTCTATCCCCTTCTCTCTGTGCCCAAGTCACCTCAATATTTCTCTCCTGGATTGCTATGTCATCCTCAGATTTCATCTCCCAAGCCGCCAGGACTGCCTTGTTATAGCCCATCAGAGAGCTAGAGATCTAAAATGCAAATCCAGTCATGTCACTCATTGCCTACAATCCATCAAGTCTCCCCACAGCTTTAAGGATGAAACCCAAGATCCTTAATGCTTTGATTAAACTACTTTTTACTTAGGCACTTTCTTCAGGTTTCCGGCTAAGCCACACTTCTTCCAGAAAACCTTTGCAAATCATCACCCTCTTGAATTCAGATCAGGTGCACTGCTCTGATCTCACACAGCACCCGGCACTTCTTTCCACGATAACATTCATCCTAGTATATTATTCTGACATTTTTCTTGCCCTTCTCCCCATAGGTATCTTAGAAACTATGCCTCATTGAATCAAGCACTCTTTGAATCAAGAGCACTTAGCACAGTCTTTGCCAAATAGGAAGAAGTCATTTATTGACTGATGAGTGAGTGAATCAATGAATGAATAAATAAGTGAATATACTGGCTTAGATTCTCTTACCAGTTCCCCAATTATCAGGCAGTTGCCTACAGCTAAAGGAGAAATGTAGCAAAGAATATATGCTTCTCAAATATTAAGTGTATTGGAATGGTGCTACAATTGAATTGGTTTAAACTGTCTTTTGCCTGTAGGTTGATTAATAACCAAGTCATCCAAGTAGATATTTTTTCTATTTAATTTCTTAGTCTTATTGTATATATGTTCTACTATTTCCCTTGATAACTGGCTTCTCTTCAGCTCCTATTCAAGTTTTATACACAAATGTGACTCATTCTGTAAGTAAGAGCAACATCATATAGTCTATAGTACTTATAAAGGACTTTTACATATCTTTTTGTTCTTAACAATGACAATATCACTAAGGTAGGGAAAGTTAATACCATTATGTCTTACACTTGACATGAGTCCAGTTTTTAAGTCTTCCTCTTTTCCATTAAAAAAAAAATAGGAATTCCTCATGGGGATTATCAAACAAGACAAAACCAAAGTTTGGAATCCTTGTAGGAGACTTGCAAAGACAACCTATGAGGTAGATCCTTTGTTTGCACAGTGCTTCTTGGAAATCAGTTTATTTATTGTGACATTCCTTCAGCAATCCAATTAAATTGGAAGGTGGGCAGATTGCCTTACAGGATTAGCTGAGATATTCCAGACTGCATACAAATCCCAACAAAATCACCTGTTTATACAAACATTCAAAGATTTCCCAATGATCCTGCCATTTCATATTCAAGCTTGGTTTGGAGATATATTAGCACTAAAATGTCTAATTAGGAAATTATGTTGTTTTATTATTCTTACTGTTGCGATTTGATTTTAAAAAGTAAAATCATAAATCTGAAAGACAAGATTAAAATTCCCAGAGAAATCATCTACTCTTGTCTCTTGCACTCATTCATTCATTCATTCCTAAAACATTTCTTGAGGGTTTACTGTGGTGCCAAGCCTATGAGAGGAATGGAGCAGTGCCTGCCCAATTTGTATATAGGCTTTCAAGGCCTAAATGTACAATTTCCTTATAAAATTCTTTCTATTTTATGGGATTTTAGATGATTTTGCTATTGCTCAGAAAAATACTCTAAGAGAATCTTTTTATGAAGGAAGCCCGGAACCTTTTTTTTTTAAACACTGTGCGGGTCCTTCCAAACTATACAGAGAAAGTCATTGAGGGCTCACACATTTCATTGCAATTAAACACAGAGACATATGCAGTGCTGATATATCTCCCACTGAAACAAATCTTTGCTACTTTGCGTCTCTTTCTAATTATCAAGATAATTAAAATCATAGCTTTTGGTAATAATCTACCAATACACTAATTTTTAGATGGAGAAATAAAGGTCTGTCAAGATAACTGACTTGCTTAAACAAGTATCTTGTAATAGACAAAGGATGAGAACTCAAGTTTTCTGTTCTCAATTGAATGTTCTTTCTACTACATTACATTTGCGTTTTATAAAATACTGGTTGAAACATTTATCAAAACTAAATTTGATTTTAGCTTCATGAACAAAGCAACTGAAATATAAATACAAAGATTTCCCATTCCTCTTCACCCATTCTTTTTTTTTTCCCCCTAGGGATTGAACCCAGGACCCCTTACGTGGGAAGCCAGCACTCAACCACTGAACCACATCAGTTCCCCTGAGTTGATTGTTTCATTTGTTTGCTTGTTGTTTGCTTTGCTTTTTAGGAGACACTGGGGATCAAACCTGAGACCTCCCATGTGGGAAGCAGGCACTCAAACGCTTGAGCCACATCCACTCCCCTGCCCCATTTTCTTTTGAATTCACTCCAAACATGCTTTTGCTTCTACCACTCCCCATTACTTCACTGAAATTTCTCTTGCTGAGTGACAAATGACTTCCACATTGCTAAATTGAATAGCCAATTCTCAATCCTCTTCTTAATTGACTGATTAGTCCTTCTTCCTTGGAACACTTTCTTCTCTTGGCTTCTAGAACAATACACTCTCTTTCTACCGCACTGACATTAGTTTCTCAGACTGCTTTGCTGGTTCATCATCACGTCTAAACACTGGAATGTCCCAGGGCTCAGTCCTCGGATCTTTCCTATTCTATATCTATAGTCAGTCCCTTAGTGGTCTCTTCTAATCTTACAGATTTAAATACCACCTAAAAATGCCTTTGGCTACCAAATTTATATATCTGATCAAGACCTCTACCCTTGAACTCTAATCCCTTGTATCCACCTGCCTTCTTAATATCTTCACTTGGATGTCAAAAGGCATCTCACACTTAAATATATTAAAAAATAAAAGCCTCATCTCCCCAATCCCTCAATTTGCTTCTCCATCATTCTTCATTTCAGTAAATGGCCACTCCATCCTTTTACTCACTCAAGTCAAATCCTGAGATTTGTCTTGTATTCTATCTTTTTCTCACACCTCATATTCAGTCCAACAACAAATCCTTTCTTTCGGTTTCACCTTCAAAATATACACAAAAATTTTCCACAGCTACCAACTTGCCACAAGATATAACATTATTTTCTGCCTGAATTATGCAATAGTCTTCTAACTATTCTCCCTGCCCTTGCTCTGCTTTAAACTATTCTCAAATAACAGAATGATTGTGTGAATGCATAAGTCAGAGCATGTTACTGATCTGCTCAAAACCCTAAAATGGCTCCCATCTCAGAGTAAAAGCCAAAGATTATAGCTGCCCACAAGCCCTTTCCTGATCTGCCCCCCATCATCTCTCTGACCTCACCTCCTAACTTCCCCCTAACTGCTTACTGTGCTCCAGCCACTCTAGTCTTTTCACCATTCCTTGAATGTATCATCATGTTCTTGCCATGAGGATTTTTTATTTATTGTTCCTCTGCCTGCGACAGTCTTTCCCCTGATAAGTCATTGTTTTCTCCCTCAACTCCTTCGGTTCTTTGTTCAAATGTGACCTTTCCAACTGGGGCTTCCCTCACCACCATGTTGAAAATTTCAATACCCTCATCCCACCCCAAACTCCCTATGCTCTTTCCTGCTTTTTATTTTCTTCACAGTATCAGACATACTATATATTTTTTAATTATTTCCTTTATTGCCTATCTCTCCCCCCACCAATATAATGTAAACTCCATGAAGGCAGGAGCTTTTATCTATTTTACTCACTTTTTATCACCAATGCCTAAAATGTAATAGGTGAGTGAATGGATGAATCAGTGTACACTGGCATACCATATCCTGGGGGAAAGTGGGGACATAATTGTGAAAGAGAAAGAAGAGAGATTGTCTTTTTAAAAAGCAACTCATTAAAACACACAGCAGGGAGCAGATGGGGCTCAAGTGGTTGAGCACCTGCCTCCTAAAAACAAAAAAAGCAAACAATAAGCAAACAAATGAGAAAAACAACTCAGGGGAGCTGATGTGGTTCAGTGGTTGCCACTGGCTTCCCACATACAAGGACCAGACACCTAAAAAAAAAAAAAAAAAAGCTTCATTCTCTTCATTCTGTATCCTTTTGTCTCTGGTACCTGTCTAACAGAGAGGAGGATTAGAATGAATCAGAAAAGGAGCTATAATCAAAGAAGGACCATCTGCCCTCCCCAAAATTGTGTCCTGAGGAAGATGGAATACATGTTGAATATTTTTAAAAGCATAGCAAAAATTAATACATTAAATGTCATTGTGGAAGTGGAAAACTCAGCATAGTTAGTGGCAAAAGACTAGCTTTGATTAAAAAGTTTGGTAATGGATGCTGATGGATAGCATAAACACTTGGCTACTTCTCTGAACTTTGAACCACAATGGAAACAGAATATATAATTTTGCTGAATTATACACACAAGTAATTTTATGAAATCAATTGAAATTAATCATCTTCTCATATAATTCAAAAAGCTCTAATTTATTAGTTAACTGTTATTGACATGCCAAGTCGTCCCCTGCCCCTAGCCATTGAATCATGGTTGCTAAACTATAAGAAAGTCACCTGCAGGAGTGTTCAAATTTTCCCATTTGATAACAACTGGAAGGCAGCACATCATAATACAATTTATGCCAGTACTTTTTCATATCACTTAAAAATATCATGATGGTCCATTTCCATTTACAATTTGAGACAATTTTTGTGTTTTTAAAAATATAATTATGGTCCATTTTCATTTATGATGTGAAGCAATTTTTGTGGTTTTTGTGTTTCAATATAATTTCAAAGAACTTTTTTTTTCAGAGAAAAACAATCAGTAGTGTTAATTAAAGAAAATCATTTTTACTTTATTTTTAAGTCAACTTCAGATTTATTCATATAGAGGCAAATTTTTTAGGCTATTCCCAAATAACAAAAGCCTTGAACTACATCACAATTGGCATCGTGGCATTTAATAAACCAAAACATCATAACACTTCAGTTGTCTTACCAAGACGGTATACCAAATAAACGGCCAATCAATTCTTATTTATACATAAAGAACATTTCATGTTTAATTGATATAGAAATTACTAATAATATGCATACCCCAAAAGAATAGAATAGATTGTTATTTTCATCATTTTGAAGAACATGAAAATCCCAGAAAGTTCTAAATCTCTTCCACTGCAATTTTTTGAAATAGATGAAACCTGCCACATTTAATAAATACCCAACAATAATTTGAACTCATATATGTTTGCCAAATGCACACGGAAAGAATTTGAGAGTCTCAATATCATGCTGTCATTGTGAAGAGGTGATATCAAGGTCTTCTAGTGAAGAAAAAGAATTTCAAAGCAGGAAAAATGTGGGAGAACAGTGGGGGAGGACTTTTAAGAAACCATCGCTTTATTTCTTCAACTGGGTAGTGATATGTGCTAATGAATCTCAGGTGGATGTTAGACAAAAAGCTCCAGGGCTTCTCCTGCTAGCTGCCCACAGTGATGACAATAAGAGCTCCTGTGAGCCTCACAGAGAGGTGCCACTTTAAAGAGAAACTGAAAAAGTAAATAGGATCAGATTACAGTAGAGCAGCTGAAACCCAGGACTTTGGGGCAAAAGTAAAGTCATTTTGCTTCAACTACCTTTAAAGCACACAGACATACCACATTACATGCATTTCTACTGAATGAAACACAGGCATAATGTTTATATACATCCGTGAAACCTAACTAATGATGACCTGGTGCAAAAATGGATTCAGTTAAGAAATGAATGGCTTCCCTCTTCTATTTTCCTCTCTTCAGTTCCACTAGTAGTTATTACATACAAGCTTCTTTGTGTCTCACACAACAGGTCTCTCCCTATTCCTTATGTTAGAGTTATCCTCACAGTGTGCTCTCAACCTGGATGTTAGCTCTTGAAGCATTGCTGAATACCCATGTCCAAATTTGCCTTCATAATTAAACATTCTTTAATTCAAAAGGAAAAAGTCAATTAACTCTGATTTTTATGTTGTTAAGGCCCTTAGTTTTGTTTTTCTGAAGTCCGTATTTCTAGGGTTTGGGGACCACTATAAGAGCTGCCTAACCAAGCCATCTATTCTGTGGCTGAGACTTGAGTATGTATCAAAGAGCAAAACCCAGATGGCAGAGAGCAAGTCTTTGTTACAATTGTTATTCAGCTACATTAAAAAAATAAATAAATAAATAAAATAAAATAAAAGTGTTTTTGAAACTTCCTGACACTAAAGCAATTTCACAGCATAAGAAATAACGTCATCTCGCGAAATAACAAATACAAAGAATAAATATTTCCCTTACCTGGATCATGGAAAGGCACCAAAGCAAAGTTGAAAAGAGGTCTCTTAGGTCTTTTCAAAGACGTCTCCAAAATTTTAGAAGCCCCTTCGATAACCTGAACTAAATCATCATACATGGAACCAGTCACATCGAACACGAAAGCCAAAGTGGAAGCCCCTTCGGGAATTTCCTCAGCCCTGACCGCCGACTGGGGGCTTGCATCTTGAGCTAGAGAAGAATAAAGAAGAGCAAACAGGAGTACTGTGTGGATAATTTCCCAGGAAATCATTTTTTTTGTTTCTCTTTTTCTGAGCGCCTGAGCACTGTGCTTAGCACTCCTTAGCAGCAGGCAGCGGGTTTTCTCTCAGAGTAACTCATTAGACTCTTGAAATCTCTTGCAACTAGCAAAAAGTTTGGAGCTGAGACTCAGATGTGTACAAACACTAAATCCCAATCCCTCTAGGGGCTTGAACAGGGCAGAAATGCGGCAGCTTTAGTCTGGACGTAGCTTCCTCCTCCGTCTCTGGACTGCTATCTGCCCGCGGGCCCGGGGCAGCGTGACCGGTAGTGCGGGCTGAGGGCTGGGTCCATGCCCCGGGGGCAGCTCCAAGCCCTGCCGCGCTGCGGCCAGAGTCCCGCTGCCGCTGCCGCTCCAGCTGCCGCCGCCGCGCCGCCGCCGCTGCCGCCGCCTCTCTCACCGCTGGGCCAGCGACTGAGGCTCCCAACTTTCCACTGTTGTAACTCAGGAGCGAGGAGGGGAATCCTGGCTTGGTCTCGCCTCCTGATTGGCCAATTGCATTCCCCCTGCTATGCTCTGGAGCCTCTCCCCACCCCCTCCTCCTTGAAAGTGACTTTTCTCTCAACTGATGTTAGAGGGTCAATTCAATCCCAGGGAAGCACTCACAGGGTCAGCTCCACTCTAACCGGCACAGTTTCTAACCTACAAAACCCCTGTGTAAACAATGACTTTCAAGAATGTGTGGCAAGGACCCAAACTGAGAGCCATCACACTAACACAAAGGGAAGTTTATTTTTCTGATGGGTATAACGCTGCTTCAGACTCCTCTTTCATAATTCTAACCAGATACCAGGAAACTCCAGCCTAGCCTTAACCTAGCAGCACACAACTCAGCCTAGCCAAGAGGAGGAGCTGGAAAATTCTCTCAGCC
>PVKH010049024.1:0-10138 GCA_004027955.1 Chaetophractus vellerosus | reverse complement strand
GTCCAGTGAACTGGAGAGTAGGTGTTGCAACTCCACGGAGGCTCAGGGCCCAGCTGGCACATGGACAGCCCAAAGATTCAAGTCTCTTGGATGTACACCTACCAACTCCAGCCCCAAGTAGAGGTTCAAATAGTAAGGACAGATGAGCCATGTGTAGGGAAGCCATAACTGAATCCAAAATTGTCACTCTCAGGAACACAAACTCCAAAGTAGGGCCCACTGGCAATGCACCAAACTCTGTAGCTATCTGCCGTGACCATAGGACCTAGGTGTCTCCAGAGCCCTCAGGAGCCCCACTATTTGAGGTAGTATCCACTTTGGCAGTCTACGAGTTCCTGCTGATATGTGTATAAACGTTACCTCTGGGGTGACCTCCCGACTCACTTTGAAGTCTCTGAGCCATATAAACTCATTTGTCTTTACCTTTTCCCCCTTTTATTCAAGGTCTTTTTCCAGTTGCATTGCTAGTTGGTGTGTGGTAGTAATCCCAAGGTGCCAGGGAGGCTCATCCCAGGGAGTCATGTCCCATGCTGGGGGGAAGGTAAGGCATTTATATGCTGAGTTTGGCTTAGAGAGAGGCCACATTTGAGCAACAAGGAGGCTCTCAGGAAGCAACTCAACACTAGCTTAAGTTTCAATTTCAAAAGCAAAGGCTCACAAACATAGTCATCAATATCAAGGGCCCATTAATGGACCATCCTCTTTCACCAGTCATTGCTCCTGCACTTGGAGGACAGTTGCTGCTATATTAGAGAATGTGACAGAGCTCTCCAGGATGGAAATTAAATATTCTCTCCTCTATTGTGTGACTCTCCACCCACCGTGACGATGCCCCATGAACATGTAAACACATTTATATACCTTATATGTATGTCCAGGTGAACTTCTTCCCATGTATCCCTCATCACTGAAACCCCACACCAACGATCCTCCCCTGCCCCACCAGCTGTAATCCTTCTGTGATCTAAAGCTTCTTCAAAAATGAAGCCAGTAAAATAGCCAAATACAATTAATAGGAAAAGGAAATAATAGTAGTAGTATATTTCTTCCTTTTGAACCTAGATAGACTTATGTAAGTTGCCTTTGACCAATGGAGTATTGTGGAAGTGAAACCAAGTTATAGGTTATCAAAATGCCATGCATATCTGCCTTGTTCTGTTAGTCTGTTCACTCTTGGAACCCAGCCACCATGCTATGAAAAAGCCAAACAGTCATATGGTAAGGCCACTTGTAGGTGTTCAGACACAAAAGTGAAAGAGTCCTCAGATGATTCTACCCCCTAGCTATCAAGCACCCTCTCCTTCAAGCTACCCCAGCTGAGGCAGCAAGTTACAGAGGCAAGCTGCCCAATTGCAGACTCATGGGAAAAATAAATGATTGTTGTTTTAAGCCACTGAGTTTGGAACAGTTTGTTACATACCAATATATAAATGGAATACACACATGCAGAAAAGTGAATAAGAGTACAGCTCAATGAGTTATCAAACTTTGAGTATACCTGTGTAATGATCACCTGGATCAAAAAATAAATTATAAATATCTTACTTTGCAGACTTCTATGACACATACCACAGAATGGACTGGCTTAAATAATAGGAATTCATTGGCTTACAGTTTTAAGGCTAGGAGAAATCCAAAATTGAGGCATCAGTAAGTTGATGCTTCTTCCCCAAAGTCTGTAACATTCTGGTGTCGGCCATCCTTTGGGATTCCTTGGCCTGTATCCTTGCCCTAAATCACATGGTGATATCCTCTCCTTTCTTTTCAGGGTTCCATTGACTTCCAGTTTCAGGTTTCTTTCTCTTTATAAGGCCTTCAGTAATCCAGATTAAGACCCAACCTCATTCAGTTGGGCCACATCTTAACTGAAAAAATCTTTAAGAAATCCTATTTTACAATCCACATCCAGAGGAAGGTGGATTAAGATTAAGAACATGTCTAAATTGGAAAACACAGTTCAATCTACTATAACTAGTATCCCAGAAGCCTGTCCTGATCCTTCCCAGTTACAGTCCTCCAGAGGAATCCATTAGCCTGATTTCTAACACCAGATAGATTAGTTTGGACTCTTTTGAACTCTGTTGATGAATAATAATGAAAGCACACAATAGGTATTCATTTGTGACTAATTTCATTCTCTCAATATTATGTTCATGCAGTTAATCCATATTGGTGAAAAAACTGTGTTTCATTCATTCTGATTACTATGTATATTCCATTATATGAACTTACAATATTTTCTCAGTTCTTTGGGGATGTAAAAAATATTTCAATTAATATTCTAGTGTGCATTTTGATGTACATACTCATAATTTTTGGTCGTTATACCTAGGAGAGGAAATTCTAGGCTATAGAATATACAAATGTTCAGCTTCTAGACATAATGTCAAATACTTTTCTAACTGATTGTACTAATTTATATTCCCATCAACAGTATATAAATGTTCTCCCCAACACTTTTTCATTTGAGCCATTCTGCTGAATAATTTTAATTTATATTTTCCTGATATCTAATGAACATAAGTCCCTTTTTATTTTTGTTGACTATTTGCATTATTTTATTTTGCAAAGTGCTTTTCAAGTCTTTTGCCAAATTTCCTATTGGGTGTAATTGTTTTTTTCTTATATTTGTAGAAGTTCATTATAGATTCTATAAAAGACTTGTCAACTGCCAGCTTCCCTAAAGCACTATGAGTAATCTTATGATCAAGCAAAGGTTAGTTTATTAATCTGCTGCAGTAATGGAAAACACCACTCTGACAGAGTCTGAGTTTCAGAAAGAGGAAATCAAGAGTAGATATCTATGGGGTCTTTGTGTCTGAGTTCAAGTGATTTAAGAATTTAGATAGACATCTTTTGGGGATTGGGATATATTTACAACCATTTAGGATAGGTGGACACAGCAACACAAGGATTTTAAGCAAGTCTTGAGAAACAAACAATTGTTTTATGTGAACTTTGGCCCAGGTAAAGGAGGCTATTTCCCCAGATGAGCAAACTAGTATTTGAACAATTTTTTTTCATGAATTTCCTGAAGCAAGCAGTGGAGTTATCTATTGTTTTATGGTCTTATGTTTCTTGGCAAGAGTTTTCAGGGGAAAAAATTGTAAGTAGTCTCAGTTTTCAGTCCTGAGAATTAAGCCTATGTGGATGCAGTGTTCTCAATTGTCAAGCCCTTGTCAGAGAGACATGTTGCAAATATCTTCACTCATTTTGAGTCTTGCATTTAGAGTAAATACAGCCAACCTCGTTGGCCCAGCGTTAGTACTGGAAATCTCACATTCCAGGAAACCCCAGGACAGTTGATTACCCTACTTGCCTTTTATTTCTCTTAAAAGTCTCTTCTGACAGATGGAAGTTCTTAAATTTAATATAATCCAGCTAAACAACTTTTTCTTGGGGTTAGTGCTTTTTTGAATCCTGTTAAAAAATATTTCCCTGGACAAGTTTTTTAAAGGAGTATTCTACACCTTGCCTAATTTTAATAAAGATATAATGAGAACGTTCTATGAAAATTTGATTGTTCATATAGATTTCCTGTGCTTATAATTACTTGTGTATGTTAATTTAAAAACCAATTCTTCAGTACCAAAATCTAAAGAATTCATTAAGTAGTTTTATCCTGTTATTTGATGCAATGAGATGAACAAAATTTGATAAATGAAAGTGACAATTCATGGAAAGATCATACTATTAATGTTCAAGCTTTTTAATTCATAGTACATGAAAAACAATAAATTTCAGTTTTTTATTCATTTCTGCATATACAGCTGAAATCAGTGCCAAGTTATAAATAATCATGAGCTGCCAGTAGCATATTTTTTAACAAAATAGTTTCTTCCTTCTGTTACTGCTCACAGCTAGTCTCATTCATTCTCTCTTTCCTCTTTCAAAGTTAACATCCTTAACAAAATGTGTCCATTTCGTCTCCATATACTTCATTCTAGATACCCTACAAAATGCTAACCATCTGACTAAAACACTTTATGATGGGATAAAACACTTGGCTTTTTTTTCAGACCATCTCAATCACCTCATCTCAGTTTTTTTCAGACCATCTCAATCACCTCATCTCAGTCATCAGTTGAAACTGTACGTATTTAAGGATTTTCTGCTGTCCCTAAGGCTCTCTAGTGAACACTCTTAGGAGACAAAGATCTATAATTTATTCTGATATGCCCACTTAGGAATATTTATTTCACTGTTATCTTACCCAGAACCTTACCTAGCTATTTTCATCCTAATTAATTTTACTCATTTTGGATACACGTACACACACATTCACAATTTTTTAAAACTTCCATTCTCTGCAAATGGTACACATTTAGTAACATAAATGCTTAAGATTATTTCTGGATCTATATTCCATTCCATTCAGTGATTTTTTTTTAAAAGATTTATTTATTTTATTACATATCTCCCCTTCCCCCCGCTGCGGTGACGCGCCGAGAGTGGTCACTGCGCAGGCGCGGCTTTCCCCGCTTGTGGGCGGTCTCTGCGTCGGTTCACGGCCGGCACTTGATTCAGTTCGCGGGTGGCTGGCTGCGCTCCATCCACGGGCAACCTGCCCTACCCGTGGCAGCTCTTGCCCTGTCCGTGGCAGCTTCTTGCCCTGCCCACAGCGGCTCCGGCCCGCCCATGGCGGCTTGCCATTCTCAAGGCAGTCTGCCCGCTAGGAGAGGTCCCTGGGAAATGAACCCAGGGCCTCCCATGTGGTATGCCGACGCCCTATCCACTGGGCTATCGAGCCGGCCCCCATTCAGTGATTTTTTAAAGTTACATTTTGTACCTTCTCATTCATAGGAAATATACTAACTTCACGAGTTACGATCCATTTCATTCATTCTTATAATCATGACCCCAAGTCTTTTGCCTCCAAATAGCCTTCCTTCCACTAATCCCACTCTTTACTCATTTCTTCGTCTGTTTGCCCCACTTCTGGTTTATTTCTACATTACTCTTCCCCGTGTGTCACCCATGGGCAACCATTTCAGTGGACCCACACAAGCATTCTAGCATCCCCAGATCTCTTGCTCCTCTGCTGTGTTAACACTTGGCATCTAACCATGGTTGGATAAAAATCAGTGTAATTTATGGCATTATGAGACAGGCCAGGCTCAGCTGAGAGCTCACTGCTTTATCTTGTGTAGTTACTTTAGAATTTCCTTCCATGCTCTTTTAAACGTTTATCACTCATTTTAAGGTCCCAGTTTAAATACAACCTACCTGATTCTCAGTCCATGATCTCAACTCTAATTATCCATCCTCCATTCTTTTCTTTTGTGACTATTTGGCTAAAGCGTCTCTTCTCTTTTTCTTGGGTAAATTTCTCAAAGACTAATCCCTAATTATTGCCTATTTTGTAAGGACCTCCCCATTGTCTACTTGTGTTAGGATTACCAATATATTAGACTGCCTTTTATAGAGTCATGGCCTTTGCAATGGCTCTCATGGCCTTCCTCCTGGACTTTTATAATAAGCTATTAAAATTCATGTTTCCCCAGGCCTCACTAGGATCACATTAATAATAATAAGCTATATTTCTCTAGCTTGTACCCTATCCTTCTGCTTATTCGTCAGTGGTCTATGTTTTTCTTCCTATATTCCAGAAACATGTTCTAGTTTCACATCTTCTATTGGACACTTCCCACTCTCTTTATGTAGGCTTATGATCTTTTTCTATTCTTTTACTATCATTTTAATAGAAGCAGGAGGATGAGGTGGTAAATGCACGTGATCAATCTGCCATCTTGAATTTGAATTCATTGTTCATCTTTCACAATATGCTGATCTTATTTAACACATGTAATATCTTCTTACAGATCTCTGAGGCTACTAATTTAAGGTTTTAATTCTTTTTTTGCATTCCTTGAATTTTCTTGTTTTCTCTGATCCAATTATTTTTCAAGTAGTCTCACAAGTTGCAGGCTATACCCAAATATCCGTGATCCTTTGTTGGTTGTTCATATGTAAGAATGAGGGCTACTACGAGTGCTCTATGTGAGTTGCTAGGCTTTTCAACTGAAAGATTTTGCTTTAAAATGAGTGAAAGGAAAGCTGGTCATTATGCTGGGATACCCCATCTCTATGTCTACAGCACCTCTGGGATCTAACTGCTAGGTCAGATGTCTCCTTGGCTGCAACCTTCTTCAAGGATATTCAATGACAATAGTTTACTTCACTCAATTAGTCAATCACCACCCCTTCCTCTACTTTCTGACTTCCATAGATTTTTTAAAATGTTACACCCACTGATGACCTTTCTCCGGTTCATTGTTTCTGTTGAATATCATTATTGTTATTATAATGAGGTCATGGGAGGAATCGTTGATAAAAATGTCTTTAGTCAGACGTTCAAACCTAGAACTCATTTCATTTTTGTGATTGATTTTTCTTTGATGTGTGGATCTCACAGTTGCTCTGCTTCTTTTCCTAGCTGCCAGTCATTGGCACTGGAATTTCACTGATTGCTAATCATTAGAATATTAAAGAACAGCGAAATATTGATCTTATTATTAACAAATTGATCTAGTGCAATCTTCCCTTACAATGTACAGTGACTTATTCCCAGAGCATCAAGAATATAGGAAAATTTCCTGACCTTTAATAGCTCTGTCCACAGTCTTAGGATCTTGACTCCCAGCCATTTATTTATTTCTACCTCCCCTGAAGCAACACCTTGATTCCTTTTCCTGTCAGATTTTGGTGATCCCAATATCTCGAGCAGTATCCTGACCCTTCTTACACCCTTTGAAAGTCCCAAATGGTTATTCTTTTTTTTAACATACCCATATATGTTTAGATACTAAAAGGGAAGGCAGAGACATCCTTAATTCTCCAATGATGAGGGATGATAGGGAGGGAATTAATTGGAACAAGTAATTCTGCCTCTTCTCTCTCCTACCTCCCAGGGTTCCAATTAAAAGTGAAAGAAGTAACATAAAAAGAAACAAAATTGAACATATAGATCATTTAATTGTTTAAAAGTTCAATGCATATGATATTAGAAGATTCCTTCATAGCGAATCCAAAGCAGCCACTACAAATTTGTGTCTGAACTCAATTCTTGGTCACACATAATTCAAATATGTAGGGAATATTCCCCTGAAATGACATATAATATAGTTTGATTCTTTAATTAGGTTTCCAGAACAATGCCTAGATAAATTACTCTGGTAGGTTGCTGAAGTAGGGAAATTTTCCAATACTTTATTCATTTAAGTTTCACTATATTCCTTAAATAAGAAAAAGAAATATTTCCCGTTTTAATCTTGTCACATCATAAAAAAATTACCTTGTTAGGATATTCAGTCTCTCTGTTAGCTGCTTATCATGAAAGCTTTTATAAAATTGTGAGAGTATTTTATTTTTTAAAAAACTCGGCAATTTTTCGTTTCATGATTTGTTCCAGGTGACATCATTCATTTTTGTTTCTCAGCTTTACCACTTCAATATATAGAGAAAAAATGGATTCCTTAAGAATTGCAGAAATGCATCTTGATGCAAAAGGCAACTAATGTGGTTAGTTGCCAAACTGCCAAAAAATAATAATAATAAAGAAAAATGAATTAATTGAGAAAGAGATTAGTTTCCATATAGTTCAACCCTAGGTCAAGAACACCCCCAGGGAGTCATAAATCTACTATTTTTATATATGAACATCATACCTTTATCACCAATTATGCCTGAATAAGCTTATTTCATAAGCATAGATGCCACTCAAACACCCAGGCTGCTGCTGCAAGTCTTGAGAGACTGGAATCTAAAATAATCCCATAGGATTCATAGGGAAAACCAGATATGTAAAGTAAATTACTCAGTTGATAGTTATGTTTCATCAAAGATGAGTTTCTTACACATCCATCGTTATTCTATCTCCGAAATACATCCATTCTTCATTTCTTCTACAGCTCCACTTTTTTTCCATCTTTACCGCCACCACCTGAGCCTAAGCATTTAATACTTCTCATTTCTCCTTTGAACTTTTTAACAGCCCTCTAACTGATCACTTAACTTCCACTCTTGATTCTTCTCCTGAAGTTAAATCCATTCACCACTCAATAGCGCAAGTCATCTTTTTATTTTTAATGGAAATTGCATATTGTCCCTTTGCATAAACTTTTTTCAATGGCTTCCCATAGCACTTAGAATATAATCCAAACTCATTTTCATGTCCATGCCCAGATTCAATGCATTGAAACCTTAAGTGAGCCTGATGGTACAGTAAGGAAAAAGGTAGAATATTTGTTACTGTGCAACTGAAAATGTCCTTCTATAGCTATCAAGTAGTGCTGGTTTTCCACTCATTCTGGCTACAATGGTATAAAAGGCAGCAAGCTCAATGTTCTGGGCTCTTCTAACTAGGAGTAGGTTTCCTAGTCCTCTGAACTTTGGGAGAGCTTACAAAGAAAAGACAAGAAGGCAACAGGATGTCACCTTGACCTTCACCTTCCTATGCCCTTAATTTCATGAGCATCCTGTACATTATTGTCCAGCTGAAGCAAAAGTAAACCAAAGTGAAAGTAATACTAGTCAAATTCAAGCTGTCATTCTTACCAGTCCTCAAACCTAGACCAGCTTTTGTGATCTGCTCTAGTATATGTAATAATGGCACAGCATGCAGGGTTGACTAGAACCACCTTAAATGGGAAGTAGGAAAGGCTCTGGGTGAGGGCTAGGTCAACTGGCTACAAGTTTGGCCCTGTTCAAAGGGGCATTTGGCTCTGTGGTATCTATGAGAACACTTTGTTGAATGCTTTAGAACAGTGATACTCCTAACATGTGAGCAGGAGACCAGCAGCATTCAGTATCACTGAGGAGTTTGTTAAAACTGTGAAGTCATGGGTCTCTCTCCAAGCCTCTGGGTCAGAAATTCTAGGGATATGAGTTGGAAACTGTGTTCTGACAAGCTTTCCCAGAGATGCTTATGTTCACTAAACATTTAGAAGCATAGGCCTAAGACCTATAGAAAATAGGCCACATGGGTATCAGGAACACTCCCTCGGGCCATTCTTGGTTCCTAAAGGACTATGTCAGCACTGGCACTGGCTAGTCTTACAGTGAGAGCTATGGAGATGTAGAAAGACTTGAACAATGTTCAGGCAGGAAAAATAAGGAAGATAGGTTTAAGGGACCAAGGATTGGTACCAAGGCCTATGTATGGTAACTATAATTGTGGCAGTGAGCTTGGCCTTTCCCTTGTGTCATCCTAGATATAGTGGATATCACTGCTGTGCCCAGATGGCTCAGAAAGCCAGACATACTGAGCTCTGTTCTGGGCAGCATCCCACCACAGCTGTAGCTGAGCTGCTAATTTATTGAAGACCAGGAGAATCTGCTTACTAATACTATAAGACAGGACATAAAAGAATTCCTTCATTTCCCGGCCTCACCTAAGTCTTCTGTTCAAAACCAAGGGAATGTGTTCCTTGAGATGGAGAGTGGGAGTAGAATATGTTACTTAATTAGTCTCTGGATAAAGGTAAAGGGTGAAAAGCCTCAGAGACCTGAGACAAGAAACCAGAAAAGTGGGTATTTAGGAATAGGGCTGCTTAGTATGATGGAGGCTGCCGTGCAGTCAGAGAGAAATGCAGAGGGTTCGGGAAGACAAAATGCCTGCCGGAGAAAGAGCGAGAATGAATTGCATCCTTACAACAAGGAGTATATGGTCTCCACCACAAATTGTCTCAGAGGACTAAAATATTAATGTGGGACAAAATGAAGATTCTCTCCAGTGTTAAAGGATTTTTTTAAAAAGTAAACTCATGATTCATAAGAGAATAAAATCAGCACCAGTCAAAGGTTCTATTTAACCCATTAATTAATGAAGAAACAAGTAAGATGTCACAGCTGGTTCAAAGAAGAATTCAAGGTATCATACTTGTATAGATGTATTTGGAGTACTGAAATGAATTTTCAAATAACTGAAAAACTGTCTTTTGGGGGAATGGATCAATTGTTCCTCCCTCCGCTTGGCAGAATTCATTTGCACAAAATAATCATTAGCATATAAAATAATCAGTTCGTTTGCCTATGGAAATAATCATTTGTATTTTGCTATTAATTATCTAAAATTTACAGAGTTGAAAAATAACTCAAAGCAATGAAAGGCAGAGAGAATCGGAATGGGTACTCTTGA
>PVKH010049023.1:0-10143 GCA_004027955.1 Chaetophractus vellerosus | reverse complement strand
TATTTGGTGTATTCTCTCCAACTCACCTTATTATAATAATTTTTACATATTTTTTATTACAGAAGTTGTGAATATGACCCCCTCACTTTTTAGTTAACTTTTCGTATCCTTTCCTTTCTCTTCAATCTTGCTACATACATAGATTTCTCCTATTTTTAAAAAACTTTCCAATGACAGCCCACTATTTAAAACACTTACATTTTGCTTTAACAATTTAGCTTTTCCCCCATCAGTCCATAAATCATCAGATCCTTAACATAGTCCATTATTATGGACCATAATCTAGTCAGTCCTCTGAATATTGAATTTAACTTGCTTCCAAGTTTTCACTATTCAATGAAATAATGGTGTAATGAATACTTTTGTACATAGATCATTGTGCTTATGTGAGAATACATATGTAGGGTAATAGTGATGGAATTACTGGATTAAAGGGGATGTGGATTTTTAATTTTGATTACATACTGCCAAATTGCCTCCCAGGTAAGCTGAGCCAATTTTTAGTCTCACCACAGTATATGACAGTGTCCATTTCCTCCATACCATTACCAATGGTTTACCATACTTTTTGGTCTCTGTAGGTTAAGAACAGATGTCTCATTACAGTTCTAATTATCATTTTCCCCTTATGTGAACATCAACATCTTTATATATGTAAAAGTATGTATTCCTCTTCCATGACAGTCAATTAATCTCCTTTGATCATTTTTCTGTGGGCTTGTTAGTTTTTTCTATTGATTCATAGAAGCTCTTTACAAGTTAAAGAGATTAGTTTTTTTTTCTGAAATATTTTCCAGATAATTTTCCAGATTGTCTTTGACTTTGTGTAGTGTTTTTCCAAGCAGAATTTTTACTTGGGGCCTTTAGTATTTTCATGACTTCTAGGTTTTATGTCATACTTAGAAAATTTTTGCCCATTGAAAATCATATTTTAAGTTTCCTCCCATATGGGAGTGGATGTGGCTAAAGCAACAGCTGAGCACCTGCTTCCCACATGGGAAATCCCGGGTTGGTTCCCGGTGCCTCCTTAAAAAACAAAAACAAACAACAAGCAAACAAATGAAAAAATCAACTCAGGGAAGCTGATGTGGCTCAGTGGTTGAGTGCTGGCTTCCCATATACCAGGTCCTGGGTTCAATGCCTGGCCCTGGTACCTCAAAAAAAAAAAAATTCCCATATTTTATTCTGTATTGGTTTAATTTTTACATTGAAAATTCTAGCCCATCAGGAATTAATTTGGTAAAAGAACTGGGGTAGGGATGCAACTTTATCCCCAGATGGCCACCTATTTTCCAGAAGCAGTTATTAATAATCCATTTTTTCTCATTGATTTAATGTCATATTTAATATGAAACTCCCATATGTATTAAGAGTTTACTTCTGGATACCAGTCTGTTCCATTAATGTGTCTGCCTATTTAGCATTAACACCACACTACTTTAATTAAGCTTTATAACTAAAAAAACAAACAATAATACACATTGAAAAGTATATAAAACATGAGTACATTTTAAAGAAGATGAACATCCATGTAACCACTTCCCATTTTAAGAAATAGAACCTCACTGGGATCTTGGAAGCCCCAAGTGCCCTTCCCTAATCATATCCCCTCCCCCCACACCAAGAAACCATACTGACTTTTATGTTAATTATTGCTTTACCTTCCTGCAATAATTTATTTTCTGTTCCAGAGAAACGTAAGGCTGCAGAGTAGGCTGAGTATTGTCCAGCAGGTATGCAATGAGGGGACTGGACCGCATTATACTTTTTTGCTTCTAAACTTACCATGGCCCATCTCCCAAATTCTCAGAACACTTTTGTGGGGTGAAACAAGGTTCCTCTGCCAATCTGTGCAAGAGGGGATGAGGGAAGAACAGGCTTCCTCAATATAGCCAAGACAAATAAACTACAGATACATATCTAGGCCAAACTCATCTGAGTTAAAAAGACAGTACATTGGCAGCAGGAATCTTGGTAACCTGTGGGAAAAGCATCAGCAAGGCTACAAATGCCAGAAATGTTTGCCACAGGAAGTAAGATACTTTCTTTGTTAAAAAAAGAAAAAAAAGGAAAAAAAGAAAAGAGCCCATTACATACATAAATTCAACAAATATTAAGTGCCATTGTGTCAATATAAATTTCCTGTAAATGACATTTTTTCCAGGTTTTAAGGATAATTTGTCAGACTTAAATAACTACACAATTTCTTAAGTGATCATTACCATTTTTGCCTTATGCTGTAGTACACTTTTAGTTCCTTTTCAGTGACATTTTTCAACAAACTGAAACAAATGCAAATTTTATTTTAAAATAGAATTTATTGAATACCAAAGTGAATTCAATACATTAAAAAATTGTTTTTCTTGTCAGTATTGGCACATAATGAAGACAGTTTAAAGCACTGCTAAATTAACACTTCAAAAATTTAATTCTAAATCATGTTCCATAACAAAATAAAGCCTAGTAGTGTTATAAAAGTATCAATTTACACTAAATTACATGTTAAAGTGTTAAAAAAAAGAATCCCACACTCAAACAAATCATCTAAGAATTAAAAATTCAATACGTGTTTTTAAAAGAGGTTTACATTTAAACAAAATACAACAGAAGGTATAAAATACACACAAAAAAACCCCTATTAATTTACATTGACTTGTCCTATTGAGAAATGCTGTGGGCTAACCAGATAAACTTTAGACAGTGAAAAAAAAAATCTGTATTCCAAAGGAATAGAAAAGTTATTTATAATACTTTTTATGCCTAATCTAAGAACCACATGATGACATTATTAAATTTCCTACATTTTTTTGTTATAACGTTAATTGTCAATATGGGGGAAATGCAAAAAAAAATTTAGTTTTAAAAATAATTCTTCCTCCAATGAACATTTTCATAGATTCAGACTGTCCTAAGGTATGGAAACATTAAAAAAAGAAATTCACATTACAGTCTCTACTATTATATGGCCTGTATCTTATTCAGTTAATCTTTTTTTACTCTGAAAGTTCAGTAATCTAGAATATGAGTACTAAAGTAGAGGATCAAATTCCCAAAGGTTGAGTATTTTGATTCAGATTTCCTGAATTTATCTTTTTTTCAGGAAGCATAATGTGATCTATACTCAGTATTTTGATTTCATTTCCATTATTCTTATCCACCTCCCATTAGAATTATCCTCTGAGGTAAATAGGAAACTAATTTTTTTAAAAAATTGTATAATTGGTTATTTGATATCATCTTGAATAAATTCAACCTTTTTTTTCATGTGAATGGGAAAATATAAAGCCTTTCAAACCAGCAGTACATTCTACTAGTCTGAAATACAACTCATGTGTTTTTGAAATCTCATTTGCTGAGATCAGCCTAGAATTTTACAGACCAAGCCTATAAGAAATTAGTTCAAATATTTTAAAATCAAATATCAAAATAATTTTTGCTAATACCTAAAGCAGAACTTGGAAGAGCAAAGGAAAACTGGAAAGTTCATTTGTATTTCTGATAAATATACCATTTCAACAACATCTCTATGGACATCTAACTAAAATTTATAATACCAACAGCATATAGGTTAAAATTCTCTTCCATTAAAAGAGAACTAAATCTCAGGCTCTACTACTAATAAGGAATTGCTCATCTAAAAATTTTTTTTACAAGCTAGATGAAAACGTAATGTTTTGGAATATCAAGAGTCTTGCCCCCCAAAATCTCACATATTGATCTCTACTGAATTAAACTAAAATAAAAAGTCTATATTATAATTTACGTGATTTAGTGATATTTACTGATTTCTCTTTGATAAGCAATAAAAATGTTCATAGGGGACTAAGAAGTGATAAAAATGCCCCCCTGCCCACCCCGTAAACATTAACTAAATACATTATAGCTTGTTTTTAAGACATGTTTAAGAAAAAAGAACTTCTGGTCTCAAAATTACTGGAGGCAGGAGGAGAAGAGAAGATGATATGGCCTTTGAAAGCCAAACTTTCATCTCCCCTAATTTTTGTCCACTTTGACTCCCCCCCAAATATTTCTTTACTTTAGTTCTCTATTTTCAGCTAAGTTGCTAAAAGGATTGTTTAAGTACAATATAAAGCTGACAACGAGGGTGAAGAAACGTAAGGAATTTCAGTTTTATATCTTATATTTGTTTAAGCAATAAGATTTTAATGGCAAACTTGAACAAGATTTTACCCCCTTGACAATTAACGGTTGGATATAATAGAATTGCATAAAGAACTCAGTTTCAGTTTTCTGGATATACTAGATAATGCTATGTGCAACAAAATCTAGATTTAGAAATTAAAATATTAATAACTACTATTCTAGTTTTATGAAACCAAATTATTTTGAGAAATCGTCTTATTTCAATGTAGTACAAGAATATCCCAGTGTTTTTAACATTCTTCAAAATTGTGGTTGACATTTTTGAATATTATAAAGTTGGGATGAGACTGCAGATAATTTCTCTAAAAAAGCTGTATTTTGGCAAATATTTTATTGACATTATAAACAAAAAGATAGTTGGAGCTTTAATGGCATTTAATCTGTTCTCTTGGAGTCTGCCAAATACATTAGATTCTTTGGAAAAACTTCAAATTTGTTATTATGAAAGTAAGATTAATATTAACTCTTACTTGTCAGATAAGTCATTTGCCAAAAACCTATATGGATCCATAAGTGTATTAATTAGAAAGAGGAGCTATCAAGGGAGTTTCTCTATTTGCAGTTTACTTAAATAGCAAAAGTAAACAATTAAACAAAAGCATCAAACTCTCTCGAATTAAATTAAGTTCAAACATCAAAGGACTGATCCATTTTAAAAGACATTCATTTTATCTTTTAGTAAGATAAATTGACCTTAGAAATGAAAGATCATAGATTTGTTCATATATTTTGTACAGTATTTACAGAGAAATGCAAAATCCTGCTGCCTGTACAATCACTTGTCATTTGGAAATTTTAGAAAAAATAAAAGAAAATGGAAAGATAATTGACCTTTGATTCTCAGAAAAGGTTCAGGGACACATCTAAAATTTAGAAAAGAAGGAGAAAAAGGTGTTTCAAACTAGAGGATACCAGTGGGATCAACTAGTCCAGCCTACTCATTTTACAAATGAGAAAGCTATGATAGTGTCTTGACCTGAGGCAAATTAATGTATTATAATTAAACTGAGACCAACGCGTAGTCTTCTGATTTTGTTTCCAATTCTTTCCTCCGAACCGCACTTTGTATATTAGTAAACCAAGATATTAAAGGCTTAATAGTGGTTACCTATGGGGAAAGGAGTCGGAATTTAAAAAAAGAATAAAAGAAAGAAGTGTGTATGCGTGTATGTATGTGTGTGGCAAGGGGTATGTAGAGAAATCGTTAGGAACTTACACTTAATGAACCATTTGAATTGATGTATAATTTGATAAAAGTAATTAAAAAAAAAAAAGGTCAAACCTTGACATCAATAGAACCAAATTTGAAAGATCAGATATACTGTAGTCAAATCAAATGATAGTATAAAAATGTAAGTTTTGTTTTTAAGGAAACAGCAAAAAAACCTAAAAACTGTGGATTTCAGTTTTTTTGTTCTCAATAACTAGTTATATATATTATGTTTCTCTATACCTGGAAAAACATTCTAATACAAAATATATGCAATCCAAAGTAATTCATGTTCTCAATTTTAAAAAGAACCAGGGTTTTTTAACTTATACTACAAAAATATGTATTTATACTCTATTCCCAAATTACTGTATTTTTAACCTCTGCAGTGAAACGTCTACGTTTTCGTAACACTGTTAAACTGCGTTTTTGTATGATCTTAAAACAATTATTTTATAGTGCAGATAAAATTTGCATAATTCTTTAACAGTAAAATCTGTTCAGAAACTCACTTTGACAAAAACTTTTATCTACCATTAGAGTTAAAAGAAATAAATTTCAGTCAGAAAGGTATAGAGGTGAGTCAAGACATTTTTTTAGAAAAATATACTGTATATAATACATCTTGAAAATCACACAGACCATATGCTTTAGAGTGAAGGCACAACTTTCACATAGTTAAAAAGCAAATGCATTTTAATTACTTATGCTGTAATTGTCAGTACCAGCTCATAAAAATATATATTTGCAAGCATGTCATTGAAGATTTTTTCAGATTGTCATTTCAAACGCTGATTTAAAAAGTTGAACTCTATTTGTAGAAAATGAATGATTCATTATTCCAGGTCCACATAACATTACTGTTGGATATGTTCACCAGCCACCACAGGGTTTTCTTCATTTGTTGCACTTTCCAGTTGATTCATCATCTAGGCATAAATAAAAGTTGTCAGGAAATACAAATTTTCAACTTGCCCAAAATAACAAATTTTGCAAAAGGATTCCCAGTCTGCAAAAAGGACACAGAATATGAACAAGTACATTGAAAAAAAAAAGGACACAGAATGCTCCATGGAATTGAGCATTCCTTTTGGAGCACTGTACTGGTTCAATATATCCATGCTCCTAAGATGGACAGTGTGACAATGAACCTTTCAGGAAGCCTAAACATGTGACTCAGGGCCAATTTGATACATGCTTTCTCTAGGTCGCCCATTATCTCCATTTCCTAATACAAATACTGCCCTTGATATCAATGGGAAACTCCACCACAAAAGGAAGACAGATATTCCTGACCCTTATCCCTGGCATAAAAATGTCTAATTAGGACAGTTTACTTGTTGAAGTAGAAAAACTAAATATGGCCCCATGAGTCACTGTGAGAACACCTGATGACTCTCTGAGATGGTGTAACCTGGTTGATACCTTGAGCTGACCTTAAGAAGATAATTTAATACATGAAACTTTGGAAACATTTCTACTAAAAATAGAAAAACAAATAAATTTGGAGGTACTTAAAGTTAAATGATATCTGAAAATAAAAATCAAGAACGCATCTGCATAGACAATGTTAGAGGAATTACCAGTTAAATTTTTCTATAAATGCTCACTTCAGCTTTGCCCACATTCACAGAAAAATCTTTTCATATTTAGGAATGACAGGAGAAACTGCTCAAATGCTATCACTGTTTTTATACTGTTCTTTAAATAAAATTACTTAGAAAAAAAGTACGTAATGCTTTTGTGAAAATTTCAAAGATTTTTAGACCAGTAATTAAATTTCAGTATTGTGGTGTACTTTTCTCCCTCTTTTATGGAGAACTAGAAAAAGGAGAAACCAGCAAGATAAAAGTTCCTACTTTTATAAACTGATTCTAAAAGCTTTAGTGTTTTTTGGAGGAGGAGGAGGAAGAGGGAGGAATCATTCCAAATGGGGTCTCTGTTCTTGTCAGTTAAGAAAAATATAACGTGAACTGATGCTTTCAGCTTATAAAAATAAAATCTGCTGATACTAATAGTCACCCCAAATCCCTAATCAGTTTTGAGGTCCTGTATTTGCCAAAGACACCTGCTAGATTAAAGTAGTTACATATTTCTAACACTTCTATAGGGTGCTAAAAACATGAAACATAAAATGAACTTGTTAAACAGTTAATTTTTTATATTTATTGATTACATATCCTCCCCTTTCTGCTTGTTCTTGCTGTGTTCATTCTTGCGTTCCTTCGTGTCTGCTTGTCCCCCCCGCCCCCGGTGCGGCGACCCGCCGAGTCAGCTCACTGCGCGGGGGCTTGCCCTGCCTGCGGCGGCTTTGCCCTGCCCACGGCGGCTTTGCCCTGCCTGCAGCGGCTTGCCTTCTCAAGGCGGTCTGCCTGCTCGAGGAGGCCCCGGAAACTGAACCCGGGGCCTCCTATGTGGTAAACCGGTGCCCTACCAACTGGGCTACAGCTGGCCCCTAAACAGCTAATTTTAGCTGTGATTTAAATGAGGTACAGAAAGGAGAAGCATGTAAGATATATTTAGGCAGGGAGCAGATGTAGCTCAAGTGGTTGAGTGCCTGCTTCCCTGGTACCTCCCCAAAATAAAAAAAAACCAAACAGACATATGAAAAAACCAACTCAGGGGAGCCGATAGAGCGCAGTGGTTGAGCGCCAGCTTCCCACATACGAGGTTCTGGGTTCAATCCCTAGCCCTGGTACCTCAAAAAAAAAATCTATCTATCTATCTACATAGATATATATATTTAGGTCACTTTCACTTCTAGTGATTTAGTAGCTCTGGGTAAAAGAGGAAGAGGTCAGAGTTGTGGGGAGGGAGAACTGAAACAGAATTAGATGGGGGAAAAGCCTTCTTTTTTCCCCAGGACTCATTTATACTGGCAACTGTAACCTAATGAAATAGGCTACAAACCCTAAGTTATAAAATTATCTTCCTTTCTGGTCCCCATACACCTTAATGGCACTATATTCTTATGTTTAAATATAGAAATATATTAATTAAAAATATTTTCAAAGTCAATTTACTGAGAATTAAACATCTCTATTCTATACTTACTTTACTGACTTTTTAATAAAAACAATATGGAAACATAAAAAGCAAATAAAATATATTTTTTAAACTTAAAAAAACAACTTAAGAAAATTAATACAATTGGTATAAATTAGTTTTGCATTTATAAACAGGCAAGTTAAATTTGGAAAAATGTCAGCTAACTTGGCATTTACTGATAGCCCTGCTTATTTGTAATTGAACCAATCTCCAGAAAGCCTAAAGTGGGGGTAACTGGAGAATTGTTGATACTAAAGAAGAGAGAGTTGTTTTAAGTATCTCTATATTGAGTTGTCAATTACAGCTTGTGACTTCTAAAAATAATTAGAAGCAGTATGACATTTAACAGAGACCATCATCCCACTGTTTACTGGGTATCAACAAACTGCAAAGTTACTTCCCACCCTGAGTAATATAGCCTGTTGGAGGGTGTTGCAGAATACTCACAAACTCTACCAATTTAACAAAAATATCCCCTAAAATAATGATTTCTATTAATCATTCTATATACCAAAGTAATTATGCCACTGTTTGAATTTTCTCTCTTAAACCTTAAGAAAATATAAACTTTACTTACTTTATACTAAGTAAGACTAGGACTTTGAGTAAATAAACAAATGGAAATGAATAATGAAACTCTTAAAGCATTCCAGGAAAAAAGTTCATAAAAAAAAACACAGTATGACTAGCTATGGACTATGGAAAAGAATGCACAATCAAGATTTCCAAATTAGGCTTAATTTAGTGAAAGCCTATAGAAATTTTACTTCTTTTCATCAGGAAATACACAGAAAGAACCGAAAGTCTCTTAGTAAAGACATACCAGTGTATTTCTACAAAATCTCCAAGACATAGCAACAGATGAGAATAATTTGCCCTTTGAAAACAGCATAAAAAGACCAAGGACTATTTAAGACATTTATAAAATTTCCACTGGAAAGTCCTGATTTTACTACTACTATACTTGCACTCAATTCAAATATCAGGCATTGTAATGCACCAAATTATTAATAGCATAAACAAATATGCCATTGCCTTAGATTCTGAATTTATTTATTCTACTTGTTCTGTACTTATTTCAGAACAGTAGCTGAAACTTTTGATACTTATAAAAATAATAGCACAGAAAGTTTGCAGGGATGGGGGGCCTTTCAGGGAAGATGTTAAGAGTTGGGAGCTCCAAGACTCAGTCCTTCTACCAAACAACTATGAAAAAGGCAGGAACTGTCTGACACAACTATTTTGAAATCCAGAGGCCAGAAGAACACTGTACAGTATCTAGGGATAAGCAGGAGAAAGAGACTGATAAATTATGGTAAAGAACTATAAATTGCTTTCTCTGCACAGTGGCTACTGGCACCTATCCCTCACTCTCGTGGCAGGCTGCTGTGGGATCCAGTCCCTGGCTAGCTTCTGCAAACAGAAAGGGACATAAAAATCCTCTTCCCCAAGGACAGGGGTATGTATGGTCGATCACTGTTTGTGGCTTTTAATTAGGAGATTTGGATCACTGGATCCTGGTTCTGAGGACAGCTATTATATCAAAAGTGAACAAAGGTGGTGGCAGCCATTGTTTAAACGCTTCCCAGATAGGGGTGGAGGCAGTGTAGATTTAATGATGTAGGGCTTCCTCAGGGCTGCAGGGGTAAGTTAGCTGAAGGGCTGCATTTGCTAGACAGGCCAGGAAAGCTCAGCTTTGGGGAGCCATGGAGAAGTTTTTT
>PVKH010049022.1:0-10142 GCA_004027955.1 Chaetophractus vellerosus | reverse complement strand
AAGTAGACTTTCAAAGAATTCTGTTTTCAGCTTCACTCCTCATCCCCACCTTATGACAAACTGATGCCTCAATACCTGATCTTTTCCAAGGTTCTATCGTTCAAATTGGCTTGCTTTTTTTCTGACTTTCCTCCCTACCGACACTTAGGTTTCAGCTGGATTAGTTACATCTTCCACTTTCTTTGTCTTTACTTCCTTTGTTACTTTTCAAAGGGATTTCTGGAGGAAATAGAAATAAGCATGTGTTCAATCTTGCATATCTGTCCCCTCAAGGTTTGTGTGTGTATGTGTGTGTGTGTGTGTGCGTATGTGTTTTTAAAGGAATTCTTAAAATTGGAAAAGCTGTCCCTGCTCTTCCTCAGGGAAAAGCCACCTGGTCCACATCTTGTCTCAAGAGAGGGAATAAATGAAAGGATAATGAAATAAATGAAAGAATGCTGACGCTAGGCCAGTCTTTGGTTGAGATAAAGTACAATAAAGTAACTTATTAATTTGTTAAATGTTATGGACTGGGGGGAAATACGTATATGGTATTTCTAAAAGTGCTTCACAACCACCCAAGGAGTACTATATGAAGAAGGATACTAGTCAGTGTTCACTACAGTATTTCTAACTAAAAAAACTTCTTTAACTTAGAATCTGATTCATCCGTAGTTTCTCACTGTATTGTACGTCAGTTATTTCTAGTAGGTACACAGGTGCCCTATGGGGAATCTTTTTAATCTGTGCACAGAAACTGGGAGATGTTCATAATCCTGTTCGCCTGCCATTGAATTGCATAAATGTACTTATACATTTACCACTAGAGTTGTTTATAGTCATTCTTCTCCCAGTTCCTTTAAGGAGAGGAAGCCTGATAGGCTGATTATCATTGTATTTTGAAGCCTACCAAATTCATGTGGAAGTTAATCCTCTTGCAAGTCTAAACTAATTGCACTTTCCACAGGATCCATTTTTGTTAACATCAATTTTTAAAAAGACCTAACATTTGTGTAACACATTAGAAATTTGTGTAACACTTTAGAGTTATTTTGCATGCATTTTCTCAATGAACCAAGTTTGTGCTCAGTGACCTATGATGTTTTTATTTTTTATTTTTTAATAATAATTTTAACAGATACTTAGATTACATAAATGTTACACAAAAAATATAGGGATTCCCATATGCCCCACTCGCCACACATCCCACACCCTCCCCCATAAACATCCTTCATTAGTGTGGCACATTCATTGCAATTGATACACACATCCTGAGGCTTTGCCATTAAGCATGGACCATAGTTCACATTGTAGTCTACACTCTCTCACACAGTTCTTCATGTTATATGATGATGGCCTATATCTGTCATTGCAATGTCATTCAGGACGATTCCCAAGTCCCGAAAAATCCCCTGTATTACAACTGTTTTTCCCTCTCCCTGCCCCCAGAGCCTCCAGTGGCCACTGGCTGCACATCAATGTTGTAATTTATTCCATTGCTAGAATCACAATATGTCTATAGTAGAATGCAGTAAGTCTACTCTAGTCCATAGTGCTTTCCCCAATCCTGAGGTTTCTGGGATGGTGATGTCCACTCCACCTCTAATTGAAAGGCGGCTTATATCCCATGGTGAAGATAGATGGGACTATCTTGCTTGCAGTTGCAGACTTTCTTTGTTCCTTGGGATAATCGTTGGAGATGATCATCACCTCCTTCTTAGTTGTCCTTGGTGAGTCCAATGAGCTGTAGAGTAGATGTTGCAACTCCGCTGAGGTTTTGGGCCCAGCTGGCACATGGACAGCCCAAATACTCCAGTCTCTTGGACATACACCTACAAACTCCAGCACCAAGTATAGGTTTAAATAGAAGGGACAGATGAGCCATGCGTAGGGAAGCCATAATTGAGTCCAACTCTGTAATTCTCAGGAGCACAAACTCCAAAGTAAGGCCCACTGGCAAGGAGCTATCTGCCCTGACCACAGGACTTGGGTGTCTCCAGAGCCCTCAGGAGCTCCACTATTTGGTGTAGTATCCACTTTGGCAGTCTATGGGATCCTGCTGAGATGTGCTTAAGTGTTACCTCTGGGATGACCTCACGACTCACTTTGAAGTCTCTTAGTCATATAAACTCATTTATCTTGACCTTTTCCCCCTTTTATTTGAGGTCTTTTTCCTGTTGCATTGCTAGTTATGATGTTTTTATAAGATTACTAAAGAGTAATGTATTTCTCCATTTAAAGATTTCAGTCACTTATCAAAAATATCAATATTTTGTTGTTTATCATGCATCCACAGTATATTAAACCTGCTCTACTTCTAATGATCCTTTCCTTTTCTTTTTGCCAATTATTTTCCCAGGAATCCAATAAGAAGGGCATGCAGTCCTTTAGTCTGATGAAGCTCTGCAGAAATAGTGACCGAAAACAAGCAGCTGCCAAATTTTATAGTTTTCTTGTCCTAAAAAAACAGCGGGCTATTGACCTGAGCCAGAGTGTTCCATATACAGATATTATAGCTACAGTGGGACCAATGTTCTATAAAATGTGAAAGAAATCCAGAACATGCAGATTTATTTCATCACTGGAATTTCTCTGTACATTGTTAACTTTAATTCAGAAGCCTCCTGGAAGTAGCTGAAAGCCTGATCCATATAATAGGCAGACCTCCTGTTTCCTCTCCATAAATTCAGAATAATCATAGCCAGAATTGGAAAACTATATGCTTACAGAAATTCTTAATTATTGCTAAGTAACTATTTTTAAGTTAGCTGATTTGAATGTATAGCATTTATCATTTCTCTGACTTGAACTTTACATTTAGCTTAGATGGGATACTATATGCTTTTGAGAAACGTTCAAGGAATATTGAATTGAAAAACATTTTAAGGCTGTTTTGCATTGGATTATTTACTTAAATTTGGGGGGTAATTAATAACACTTTCTTATTTCCCCACAGACAATTATTTGATTTTAACGCATAACATCTTTGACTTGACCTAATGCCGTGGTTTTTAATCTAATATCTTAATTGAAGAGTTGTGAAATTCATGTTGAATGTTTTAAATTACCTGAGTGGCTTTTAGTCTATTTATAGACCATTTAACATTTTTATTTACTATTTGATTATTATTATAACCACTATTCATGTGACAACAAAACTAAATGTTTCTTATGTTTAAAAAACATTAGCAGACACTTGTTCAGAAGTGTTGCTACAGCGTTACGTTTGAGTAAAGGTCATTAAAATAAATGTTTTTTACTAAATGTTAACTGAGCATTTTTTTTACAGTAACATTGTTTTTCTTTTCTATTATAACCATCCTAGTGGATGTGAAGCAGTGTCTCATGGTTTTGATTTACATTTTACTAGTGACTAATGTTGTTGAGCATCTTTTCATGTGTATTTGCTAATATTTTGTTGAAAATTTTTGTATCTGTGTTCATGAGGGATATTGATCTGTATTTTTCTTTCTTGTACTGTCTTTGTGTGGTTTTGGTATAAGGATAATACTGACCTCATAAAATAACTTGGAAAGTATTTCCTCCTATTTTTCTGGAAGAGATTGTATAGAATTGGTGTTATTTCTTCTTAAATGTTTTGTAGAATTCAACCGTCAAACCATCTGGACCTATTCTTGGGATTTTTAGATAATCATGTTGTCTGCGGATAGGGACAATTTTCTGAAATCTAGTTTGGAAAATTTTAAACTATGAATTCAACTTTTAAAATAGTTGTAGAACTATTCATGTTATCTATTTCATTTTGATTGAGTTTTGGTAGTTTGTAATTTTCAAGGAATTGGTTCATTTGATCTAAACTGGTGAGTTTATGTATGTAGAGTTGTTCAGCGTGTTCCCTTATTATCTTTTTACTGTCTACAAGGTCTGCAGTGATAACCATTCTTTCATTCTGGGTATTTTTATTTTATGTTTTGTCTCTTTTTTCTTTGTCAGTCTTGCTAGAGGCTAATTAATTTTATTGGTCTTTTCAGAGAACCAGCTTTTGGTTTCATTGATATTTCTCTTTTTCCTTATGCTTGCTTTAGGTTTATTTTGCTCTTATTTCTTTAGTTTTTATTTTTAAGATGGAAGTTTAGATTATTGATTTGAGACCTTCCTTCTTTTCTAATATAAACACTTAATGCTATATATTTCCCTCCAAGCACTGTTTTAATACCATTGCATAAATTATGATATATTGTATTTTCATTTTTGTTCAGTTCAAGATATTTTCTAGGGGACTGGATGTAGCTCAGGTGGTTGAGTGCCTGCTTCCAACATATGAGGTGCCGTATTCAATCCCAGTACCTTCTAAAAACAAAACAAAAACAAAACAAAACAAAAAACAACGCATTGGGGAGCGGATATAGCTCAGTGGTTGAGCACCTGCTTCCCATATATACCTCCTAAATATATATATAAAATATATCTTTTGAGATTTCCTCTTTGATCTGTGGATTATTTAGAAGCATATTGCTTAATTTCCAAGTGTTTGAAGATTTTCCTGGTATTTTTCTATTACTGATTTGTGATCTAATTCCATTATGGTCCTAGAACATAATTCAAATGATTTAGCTTCTTGTAAATTTAAGTTTTGTTTCATGACCTAGAACAGGGTCTGTCTTTGTATATGTCCCATGTTTATTAAAAGAATATATTATGAAGCTGTTAGGTGGGATTCTATAAATGTCATTGGATCTAGTTGGTTGATGATGTTGCTCAGTTCTTCTATATCCTTGCTTATTTTCTGTCTACTAGTTCTATCAATTACTAAGAGGGATTTTATTTGTATCACCAGCTATAATTGTGGATCTTTCTCCTTTAAGTTTTTGGAACTCTCTTGTTAGGTGCATACACATTTATCATTTTTATGTTTTCTTAGTGAAATGACCCTTGTATTATTAGGTAATGATCATCTTTGTCCCTGGTAATTTTCTTTGCTCTAAATTCTATTTTTTCTAATATTAATATAGTCATTTCAGCTTTCCTTTGATTAGTGTTTACCCAGTATATCTTTCCCCATCCTTTAATTTTAGCTTACTTATATTACATTTAAAGTGAGTTTATTCAAGACAGAATCTAATTAAATCATGTTTTTTTCCATTCTGATAATCTCTGTCTTTAATTGATGTGTTTAGACCATTTATATTTAATATCATCATTGATATGTTTAGATTTGGGTCTATCATTTTATTATTTTTTCCTGTTTGTTGCCTCTATTTTTCATTCCTCTGTTTCCTTCTTTCCTGCCTTCTTTTGGAAAAGTTGAACATTTAAAAAATATTCCATTTTAATGTATATATTGTATTTTTACTATATCTCTTGTTATAGGGTTATTTTTTTAATGGTTGCTTCTAGGGTTTACAAAATACATGCATAACTTTTCACACTCTACTTAGAATCATTATTTTACCACTTAAAGTGGAGTACAGAAAACTACACATATAGGTTCCTTTATACTTCCTCCTTTGTATTGTAGTTGTCTTATTTATTACATCTACATACATTGAAATACCCATCTGGCAATGTTACAGCTTTTGCTCTCAACTGTCAACATATTCTTATCAAAATTCAAATTTTAATGTTCATTATGGCAGTATTATTGTTCTTTCCAATAGACAAATTGATTTTATAAATAATATGAAAGCAAACTCTCATGATAAATTTGTGCTAAAAATACCATTTTATCTGTTTTGACTATTACAGTTAGAGAAATATATTTTTTAAAGAATTCAAGAAGAGAAAAAAGATCTCTTAAATTTATCCAGATAAATTTTTGTGTTGCCCTTCCTTTATTCTGAATTTTCCAAGTTTCCTTCTGATATAATTTCTCTTCTGTCTGGAGAACTTACTTTAGCAGCTCTTTTAGAGCAGGTCTATTGTGAATGAATTCTCTTTGTTTTCCTTTAACTGAGAGTGTCTTTATTTCACCTTTCCTTATTATTGCTGGATATAGAATCCTGCTTGACAGTTTGTTTCTTTCAGCAATTAAAAATTTTTGCTCCACTCTTCCACCACCATTTTAAGTCCAGCTCCATACAATGCTCTGCTGCCACAGCTGGGACTGGTCTGCATGCCAGCACCCCTCACCGACAATTCCACCACCATGAAGGACACAAATGAGTCAGCAACATAGAGGAATTCACAGAGGGATCCAAGATCAACACAAGCAAGAATCAGCAGGATGACGGTAAAATGTTCATTGGCGTCTTGAGCTGGGATACAAGCAAGAAAGAGCTGAGTATTTGTCTTGATTTGGAGAGGTTGTAGACTGCACAATTAAGACAGATCCAGTCACTGGAAGATTAAGAGGATTTGGATTTGTGCTTTCCAAAGATGCTGCTAGTGTTGATAAGATTTTGGAACTGAAGGAACACAGACTGAATGGCAAATTGATAGGGCAAAGGGCAAAGGCATTAAAAGGGAAAGAACTCCCCCCAAAAAAAAGTCTGTGGGTGGATTGAGCCCAGATACTTTTGAAGAGCAAATAAAAAATATATATTTTGGAGCATTTGGAGAAATCAAAAATATTAAACTTCCTAAAACTAAAAGAAGAGGATTTTGTTTTAACACATATACATATGAGTAAAGAAATTATTAGAAAGTATATATCATCAGATTGGTTCTGGGAAGTGTGAAATCAAAGTTGCACAACCCAAAGACTTATTTGGGCAGCAACAGCAAAAACAGAAAGGAGGAAGAGCGGCTGCAGTTGGTGGACAAGGTGGTACTAGGAGTCGTGGACAAGGTCAGAGCCAAAACTGTAATAAAGGATTTAATAACTGTTATGATCAAGGATATGGAAATTACAATAGTGCCCATGGTGATGATCAAAACTATAGTGGCTAAGGCGGATATGATTATACTAGATATAACTATAGAAATTATGGATATGGACAGGTATATGCAGACTACAGTGGCCAACAGAGCACATATGGCAAGGTATCTCAAGGGGGTGGCAATACCAACAATACAAGCCATTCTAAAGGAGGATATTCGAGAAAAGAGGAGGAAATGCTAAAGTAACCCATCTTAAAGGACAACATTGAAGATTTGTCTTCTGTCGATCTAAGATGATTTTGTAAAAGACTTTCTAGTGTACAAGACACAACAGTGTCCAACTGTATATAGCTGCCAATTCGTGTTCTTTGTTTTTATTTTGTCTTTTGCTATCTGTGTTATGCCTCAATGTGGATTTGTGTTTATACAAATTTTATTTGTATTATTTCATGTTTAAGCCTCAAATGCTTCCTCATGTGATTGTTTTTCTATGTCAGGTACTAAATAGCTCTGTAAAAATGTAATTTTAAATAAGCACTAATGAAGGCATGGTTTATTTTGTAGGGTGCATTGGTCCATAGGGAGAAACAATGGTCCTTTATGAATAACCAGTTATTTTCACCCTGTTCCCATTTTTGTAGATGTGTACTATGCTCTAGGCTTTCTCTCCCTGTTATCCAAGGCTTCCACCATACCACTGAATAATGTTCTTTCCCCTCTATGTCTGATAATATTGTCATGGTATTGTGATTAGCTGAAGCTTTCTGGTAAACCATCAATCTTCTGAATTATGTTTTCAAAAAAAGTATTTTTTATGACAAAACATTAGTAGCGCCTTTTATCAATAGAAAAGATTTTGTGTTCCTGTCTGGAAAGCCATTTATTATGATTTGCTAATTCTTTGACTTGAGAGTCAGTGGTATCCTAGAAGAAGCTTTAGTTAATTACAATATTATGACTTTAACAGTTCTCTTGACAAAATCTCCAGATATACAGAGGGAAAGAGCACTATAAAAGTGTGGTAGGAGCTATACCTACCTGAATTTAGGCGTGTCAAAAGTACTTAGCGGGAAAGGGATGTGGCTCAAGCAATTGGGCTCCCATCTACCATATGGGAGATCCAGGGTTTGATTCCCAGAGCCTCCTGGTGAAGGGCAGGCTGGCCTGCGTGGCGAGTTGGCCCACGTAGAGTGCTAGCCCACGCAGGAGAGCTGGCCCGTGCAGGAGTGCTGGCCTGCACAGAGAGCTGGCACAGCAGGATAACACAGCAGGAAGAGACACAGAGGAGAGACAATGCGAGATGCAGCAGACCAGGGAGCTGGGGTGGCACAGGAGATTAAGCACCTCTCTCCCACTCTGGACGGTCCCAGGATCGGTTCCCGGTGCCACCTGAGGAGAGGACAAGCAGGCGCAGAACAACACACGGAGAGCAGATAGTGGATGCAAAGCAACGTTGGGGGGGGGGGCGAGATAGGTAAGATAAAATAAATTAAAAAGTACTTAGCAAATTTACAGGATTTATGCAGACAGGTATGAGTCTACCCATTAAATTTGGTTAATCTAGGTAAAATATTTGAAGTAGTGGCAGAACAAAGTCATATTATGTTGGTATTATGCCACCGCCACCACTGAACTGAACAAGATGTTTTCCATTTAGGCATTCTTAGGGGGCACTATTGGCCTTAACTCCTCCTGTGGTGTGCATTCTTAGAAAAAGTCATGGTAATAAATCCCATCATTTTTATTGCAGTTAATGCATGAGCTTGAGTAGTTAAACATTTCCATATTCAAACATAGGAAGGAATAGTGGAAAATCGAATACTTTAAATCTTTTGTATATTAGTGCAAACCTAAGTGTGACAGTTTTATATCATTACAGCAGATCTCCCTGGTCTTGGAGCACTTCTTGAGTAGACAGATCCAAACATTGAATTTTGTGTTCAGTATAGTTGACTGGGGTTAGGGAAAAGTTTGTTTCCCAGGTTGCACATTAGATTGCTATGAAAAATAACTTCGTTTACTCAGATGCTCACATGCAAACTAGTTGATTTCACAGTCAAACAACTATACATTTTTAATGTTGATGAACTTGCTGTTATAAAAATTTGGTGCCAAGAACTTTCCTTTTTTTCCTCTAATGTTTGTATTTGCCAGGCCATTAAGTTACAATGTTCTTAGCCTTGTTTGTTCCTTTGTTGCTATTTGATCTTTAATCTAAGTACCAATATTGGCTAGCACAAGGGATTCTCTGTTCTTTAAACATGCAACCTTAGGGAACTAAAGGGAGGTCACTTTAAGTTCTATTGTCAAAGTCAATAGGTACAGTTTCTTTAAGGTAGTGAATACTGCAAATTCAGATTTATGATGAGGGTGACAGGCTGACACTGAAATTGTCCTTTCCCTGATCAAAAGTGAATAGGGGAAGTAGACTTACAGGTATTCTACTACAGACTTACTGTGATTCTAGCAATGGAAGAAATTATATCATTGATGTGGAGGCAGTGGCCACTGGAGGTTCTGAGGGCAGGGAGAGGGAAAAACAGGTGTAATGCGGCAGCATTTTTGGGACTTGGGAATTATCCTGAATGACATTGCAATGACAGATACAGGCCATTACATAGCTTGCCATAACCTACAGAATTGGGTGGGAGAGAGTGTAAACTACAATGTAAACTTTAATCCATGCTTAGTGGCAATGCTCCAAAATGTGTTCATCAATTGCAATGAATGTACCACACTAATGAAGGATTTTGTTAATGTGAGAGGTATGGAGAGTGAGGCATATGGGAATCCCCTATATTTCTGAAGTAACATTTATGTAACCTAAATATCTTTAAAAAAAAAAATAGGTGTAATATGGTGGCATTTTCAGGACAGTGGAATTGTCCTGAATGGTGTTGCAGTGATGGATACAGGCCATTATATATCTTGTCATAACTTACAAAAATGTATAGGAGAGAGTTTAAACTATAATGTAAACTATAATCCACACTTAGCAATGCTGCAGTATGTGTTCATCAATTGTAACAAATGTACCACACTGAAAAAAAAAAAAGTGACTAGGGGAAGGGACGTGGCTCAAGTAATTGAGTGCCTGCCTCCCACATGGGAGGTCCCAGGTTTGGTTCCAGTGCCTCCTAAAGAAAAAACAAACAACCAGCAGACAACAAGCAAAAACAATGGACAGACAATGAGCAAAAACAAACAAGCAAACAGATGAGGGAGCCAATTCAGGGGAGCCAATGTGGCTCAGTGGTTGAGTGTTGGCCTCCTACATACGAGGTCCCTGGTTCAATCCCCAGTCCTGGTATCTCAAAAACAAAAAAAAAAAAAAAGTGAATAAAGGATTTTTTTTAAAGATTTATTATTTTTTTTATTACATT
>PVKH010049021.1:0-10148 GCA_004027955.1 Chaetophractus vellerosus | reverse complement strand
GGTTATTTATTTTGCTTTGTATTCCCCATGACTCAAGAGTACTGTGAAATATTTAAAATGTTATTGTTAATAACAGCTGCCATAGTAAACCTATTAAGAATTGGAGGTTTCAGTTTGCTGATTTAACTTTAATTGGGAATATGTTATAAATTAAGTAAATTGACTTTGGGATGATATCAGGCATGAAGAAATCTTCCAGGATTAATTGTTTTCGAAGTCGGTTACTATGAACAAAGCCTAGAATATGATCAGAGGTAACTGGAACATTAACAGTAACTTCTCAGGCTAGCTTACATCGTTATATTAATCTGAAAGTATGCATTCTAGTATGTAACTGCATTATAGAAAACTTGATATTTAAGTCATTGGGCAATATTAGGAATGTAAACCATCACTCTAAAATTTAACAGGAGGAAATCGTACTTATGCAGGGTAGCTTGGATCGAGCATTGTATTTGGTTCAATCAGTCTTTCAAAGACACTGACTATGCAGATGATACAATTTACAATTTAGGGCTTATTCATATGGTTCAATAGCTCCCTGTCTCCTAGAGAAGGAAATTAAAGCAAAATGAATTAATGAATCATTTAGTTGCATTCCAGGAGCTTAAACACTGTCAGTTCTTTTGTTGGTATAAGTGTATAGTGAAACAAAATATATTACTGCTGTGCAGTTTTAAAGCTGCTAATCCAGAAAATAAAGTGGAACCTACTTCAGAAAACATATTAATAAACGTTTATATTTAAAACTGTGTTTCTTTGGCAATAGTGCTCTTTTAGGAAGTTGGCTTATCTGTATCCTATATTAAGTTCATTTTGTTATGGATCTATGTAAGTATGCCATTGCAGGGTGTGTTACTTCAACTGCAGCTGTGATGCTACATACAGAAAACTCACGTGGAACCACAGAGTATTTATGACTTCCAATTTAGGTTATTAGGCTATTATATTGAGAGAGTCAAAGGTAGTTCTTTCGGTTAGTGAAAATGGTTGATATATCTGGAAGAATAAAAATGGTGATATAATTTTTTTAGAGAGGCATAATTGATAGGCAAAAATATACCTAAGCTTAAATGTTTTGATCAGTACATTTTCAAAATTGTACTTATCCATCTCAACATTACCTAAAACAAGATTTAGGACATTTCCATAATGCTAGAGAATTCTCCCCTGCCATTTCTGATAAAATCCCATTGACCTCTTCTTTCACCTACAATTGCTTTCTGATTTCTATGATCATAGATTATATTTGCCTATTCTTATGATATAGTGTGTGTATTCTGGCATCATTCACAGCATATAGTTTTGAGATTCATCCTTGTTTTTGCACATATCATGAGTTCATCCTTTTTTCATTGCTGAGTAGTATCTCATATAAATATACCAGTTATTGGACATTTGCGGTGTTTCAAGTTTTTAGCTATTATGAATAAGGATACTCTGGAAAATATTATGGAAGTTTATCTTTTCTTTTATAGATATATGATTTCATGTCTCTTCAGTAGTGCCTAGGAATCGTCTTGCTGAGTCATAGGTAGATAGTCATTCTTGATGACAAACTGCCCAACAGATTTCCGAAGTGATTGTATAATTTTGCTCTCCCAAAAAATATGTATGACAGGTTCAGTTGTTCTTAGCCTAGCCAAAATTTGGCACTGTCGGTCTTTTGACTGTAGTTACTCTAGTGGATATGAAATGGTATCTCACTGTATTTTAACTTGTGTTTACTTAATGACTAAGGATGTTGCAGGTATTGTTTCATTGTTGTTGTTTGCTATTTTAAAGTTGAATAATAGTAGTTCTTTATGTATTCTGGTTATGAAGACTTTGCCATATATATATTGCAAATATTTTCCCCATTCTGTAGCCTGATATTCATTTTTTTAATGGAGTCTTTTGATGAGTAGAACTTTCTAATTTTTGTGACATCCATTCACAAAGTCAGTTTTTTCTTTTAATGTAAATGTTTTTAGTATCCTAAAAAATCTTTGCCTAACTAAACTCAGAATCACAGATAGATCCTCTTATTTTTCATTCTAGAAATTCTATAGTTCTAGTTTGTACATTAAGATGTATGATTTTTCTTGAATTGATTCTTCTGTATGTCATGAGGTACGGGTTGAAGGTTATGGGTTTTTTTTCCATAAAGAGATTCAATTATACCAGCATCAATTGATGAAAAGATTTTGCTTTCTCCATTGAATTGACTTGGTGCCTTGGTTATAACTATTCCATGTCTTTTAATCACTTTCTTTATCCATATACCAATACCACAGTGTCTGGATAATGTACCTTTATAATAAGATTTGAATTTAGGTAATATAAGTCTTCCAAATTTATTCTATTCTAAGTCTTTTGTATTTTCATATGTTTTAGAATTAGCTTGTAAATTTCTTCAAAGAGTCTGCTGGGATTTTGATTACAATTGTACTAAATTTATATATCAGTTTGAGAGGAATGGACATATTAATATTATATCTTCCAACCCATTAAATGTTCTATATATTCATTTATATGTCTGTATAGATCCATATTTAACAGTAAGTGCCAGTTCCTTTTATTTTACAGAATTTCATAAGTACAAAGCATTTTCACATTGATTTTCTCCTACTCATAGTTTACCTTGTTTTAAAACAATAATTTGTTATGAAGAATAGAGTTTGCTCAGCATCTTGGTATGACCCAATTTCTTATAATGGCACTTTGCATATAGGATATACTTGATAGCCAAATTGAATTCTCAGAAAACCATGTTATTAATATTTTATAACTTGGCAATGCTGTTAGAAAAAAATCAACGTTTCAAATAATGACGTTTTTTAAAAACTAAAATAAATATTAATTATGGGAGTTTCCAGAAAAATATACCGAGATTCATAGCAATTTGACATATTAAAAGCTGAAATGACAGTGTCTTTAAATCAGTGGAATGTAATTAATGGAATTAGAGAAATTTAGAATACGTCCAATTACTTTATTCTGCTAGAAATAAGGATTGTGCTGTTTTCTCCTTGGATAGATAAGTTCTCTTCTGTTTTTTAAGGCTATTAATATTTATTGTTATTCCTAGCATTTTACAGAAGAGTGAGGTTCACAAGGCAAGATGACATTGTACAGAGGCTTCATCTTCTTTTAGAAGTTTAAAGAATATATTTGTGTATTTGTATATATGTGTACATGTGTGTATATGTATTGGTGGCCTTATTACAGAAAGGTGATATCACAAGAAAGTTTCCTTTGACTGAATTTCTTTCTTATCACATATAAGCCGGGTCCAGACTAATGTGATTTTTTAAAAACAAGTTTAACAAATATTAACAATTGCCTGTCCATTTTATTATTACTCTTTTAAGACCTAAGTGGCAGATAAAGGGAATGCAGAACTGACTTGGGAAAGTTGACCAAAGTTACAGTGAGAAGCAAGATATATACTCATTCCTGGCACCATTTCAACATGTTAAAAACATTTAGTATGTTTATATGGTGTCTAGAACATTTTAATAAAATAGTCCTAAAAGCAGATTGCTATATAATTGTCAGGCATTCCTCAAGTAAATTATTTTCTGCTATTGGATTATTGGAAAAGGGTTTGAATTCTTCTTGCTTGAAAGGCCATTATTAGCAGTATATTTATATTCACAGTCTCTTCCCATGATTTGGATATGCCACACATGATTAAAGTGAAATGGAATAAAAATTTCTTAAAGTACCATCTTCTGCCATAGCAATCTGTGATACGAGTCCTCAAATCTATACAAGTTCTACTGTGAACTTTGCTTAGGTCCCTTTTCCTTTCAGTGTTTATTGAGGTAATTTAGGTAATTACCATTCTGGAGGTTGTAACCTACCCAAGTGAAGGTATCATTTATTTCTTCTTCACTAATCTAATAGGAAATGACTGATAAAGGGCATTCAATTTATCTACTCACTTTATATTAAGAGATGTTTTTGGGGACAGTGAATTTATTCCCAGGCTTCAAACACCTTGGCCTTTAATTTGTCAAACTTCAATATTTAAGTAAATTAGCTGGGTTCTGGCTGAATTAATTGAACTCAGAGAAGGCTGTACAAATAGCTGTTCCTATATTTTTTTCACATATTTCTGTAAGGTCCCAACTGTTGGAAAACAATTAGATTCTAAATTACTCAGTTATCCATGCAACACCTGCTCTTTGCCTCATAAAGTCTCTCCTTCTTATTTCCTCTATTAACCCTCTTCCTGCCTTCCCTTATTGTTCTTTCCAGTTTATCTCCTTCTGCCCTTTAACCACTCTCCTGTGGGCCTTGAACTGCTCTGATCCGCTGCCTTGAGATGATCTCATCTTGGTAGTAGTCCAGTCTTGGATACTTAGTCTTTAAGTTACAGAAACATGGGTTGGTTAATGTCCTGACATGAGATTTCTCTTCGAGGGATATAAAATGGTAATTGTAAACACTGAGGATACAAAAAGAGATGTGAGACAACTGGTCAGTTCATTTGTTCCTTGTTGATTATGGAGTCAGATAAGATGATTTAGTTGAGTGACTTAAATGTTTAATGGTTTGATCCTAAAAATGGTTTCACCACAGCAGGGATTCACTTGCTCTCACAGTCTCTTTGTGCTGCAGTTCCCATTCTTTTGGCCAGTGTTTGGATGGGCCATGCAGAGGTTAACTTCTTTACCTCTCAGGTTTTGGTGCTTTAATTGCCCATTAACCTATTTTCTGTTTTTTCTTTTCTCCCCAAAGCACTTCTGATTGACACATTCTTTCTTTAGATATGTTAAATTATTCCCTTAGTTCTAAAGCAACTCTTGCTGGCCTGGCCTGCAATGTTTTCTGTTGGTTGGGATTTTATAATTTAATCCTGAGAGGGCAATTTTACTTTTCAAACTTCCTAGTCCATAGGGGATGCCCAGCCTGTTTAAAATTGGAACCTCAGTATGCATGAACCATATAACTAGAGGGCTGTAATGTTGAATTTTAAGTTTGAGATTTGCTATTTACTTCGGAAATAAAATAGCATTTTTAGAAATGCAATTCGTCCTTTTATATTTAATGACTAGCAATATAGCATCTTAAATAATTTTATCTAATTAAATGTCTAAATTTTTGGCAGAAGTTGGGCAGTTAGAGTCTATAGGTGACAGTCATCCAAGTGTTTTCTGTGTTTAGTATAGTTTTCATGCATATTTTATGATAATGCTATGGAGACAGAAATGACTAATAATGTTTTAATCAATCAAACGGTTGATTTAAAATGTTTTATTCCTTTTGGTGATTTGGAGTTGTATATACTCTGGAAGAACATGTAGAACATATTCTTAAACATAATCCATTCCTATGGGTGTAAACCCATTTTAAGTAGGACCTTCTTGAAGCAGGCTAGTAAAGTAGGGAATCAATAGATGGATCTAGAACCAGGCAAGAAGTCCATGTGGATATTGATACCCCCAAGATGGCTGCTGGAAGACCCTTGAGAGAAACCCATCTGAATGAGATTTCCTTTGGAAGCCAGGAGAAGCCCCAGATATTCTCCAGGGATATTATCATTCAGTGATAATATCCTAGGGGATTGGTGGGTGGGGTAATCAATCAAAACAGCAAACAGCTGGGACTCCTCCCTTGCCTTTAGCAAAGGGGTGGAATAATTAATGGTTCAAACAACAAGGGCAAAGCCTGAACCCCATTCTCTCTCGGTCTCTCTGTGTATTAGTCAGCCAAAGGGGTGCTAATGCAAATTACCAATGATTGGTTGGTTTTTATAAAGGGTATTTATTTGGGGTAGAAGCTTACAGTTACCAGGCCACAAAGCATAAGTTTCCTCCTTCACCAAAGTCCATTGCCACGTGTTGGAGCAAGACAGCTGCTGACATTTGTCAGGCTTCAGGCTCCTTGGGCTCCTTCTCTCTTCCCAGGGCTGTGTTACTCTCCGGGGCTTAGTGCTTCCTCCACAAGGTCAGCTGTAAACTATCAGGCGAACGATTCAGTTCTCTTCTCCTGGGACGTCCTCTCCAACATCAGAACTGCTTCTCAAAAATCTGCTTCTCAAATTTGCTCCCTCTGTCTTTGGCCTTGCCTTTTGTACTTGAGACCACACACACTGAGGAGCAGGGCTCAACGCCCTACTGACCCAGTTAACGCCCTAATCATAACCTAATCATGCCCCGGTGAACAGATCAGTTTACAAACATGATTCAATATCGATTTTTGGAATTCATAATCACATCAAACGGCTACACTCTGTCTCTCTGTCTCTCTCTTGCTCTCGCTCTCTCATGCTCTCTTGCTTTCTTTTTTTTTTTTTTTTTTAAGATTTATTTATTTTATTACATATCTCCCCTTCCCCCCGCTGCGGCGACGCTCCGAGAGTGGTCACTGCGCAGGCGCGGCTTTCCCCGCTTGTGGGCGGTCTCTGCGTCCGTTCACGGCCGGTGCTTGCTTCAGTTCGCGGGTGGCTGGCTGCGCTCCATCTGCGGGCGACCTGCCCTGCCCGTGGCAGCTCTTGCCCTGTCCGTGGCAGCTTCTTTCCCTGCCCACGGCGGCTCCGGCCCGCCCATGGCGGCTTGCCATTCTCAAGGCGGTCTGCCCGCTAGGAGAGGTCCCCGGGAATCGAACCCAGGGCCTCCCATGTGGTATGCCGGCGCCCTATCCACTGGGCTATCCAGCCGGCCCCTCTCTTGCTTTCTTTCTTTCCTTCTTCACCCTGCTCTCGCCATGCCCCCAATGCATGGATCAATACACAAGTTAAACCTGGGCATTTATAATATATAATGGAAATTGTAGTCTCTTTATCACTTTTCAGCCCCTTCCTCTCTATCTGGGACCTATGATCTGTTATTTTCTCCCATTCCTCCCCCCCCCCACCTTAATAAATTACTGGCCTAATCAATGTGATGTGCTCTTGAAATTCATTTCTGCACCATAGTCAAGAACCTAGACAAAATCCGGTAGCATTCTGATGAGGCTACTTCAGTTAAGGCATGGCCCATCTCATTCAGATGGGCCTTGATCCTATTACCTATTAAAAACAGAATGAATACAGAGAGAGAGGGAAAGCCATGGAAGCAAGAAGCTAAAATCAAGGGAACCTGGAAGAAAAGGGAGAGACCAGCCGATGCCTCCATGTACCTTGCTATGTGGCAGAAGAGCCAAGGACTATCAGTAGCCTGTCTTCAGGAAGAAAGCATCTCCTTGATGATGCCTTGATTTGCACATTTTCTTGGCCTCAAAACTATGAGCTAATAAATTCCCATTGTTTAAGACAATACATTTCATGGTATTTACTGGAGCAGCCTAGGAAACTAAACCATTCCTCATATTCAAATCATCTTAGACTGAAACCACTAGGTCTAAAATGTTAGTATGTATGGGGCAGAGCAGCAATAACAGTTTCTAATAAACCTTAGTTCCCACACCTACAGGAATGTTATCCTCCAAAGTAATCACCCAGGGTGGCTTATGCTTTTTTCACTAATGATACCACAAGTGATCAAAGGGTATTTTAAACTCTTTTGAATTGCCTTTAAAGCCAAAGGATAAAAATGAGTACAGTATTTTTCATGTCATAGTTGGCTTTGATTCCCAAACTGTTTACTCAGCTTCATCTTTAACTAATTCAGTCTATTTGACACTAAGAGATGTTTTCCTTCTTCTAAAAATCATATATAATTTCTATCAAAGTTTGTTACCATTTAGGCTCTTCAAAATATTATAGCACAATATATGCAAGCAATTCAGAGAAGGAACTTCTAGAAGTTTCAGTGCAACTTCTATGCCACCTGCTTCACATCACTTTTGTCTACATAGCTATAATTATGATCAGCACTTTTTAAAGGGTGTTATAGTTTGTTATGGGAGTGGAAACTGACTCATTGAGGGACTAAGAGAGGAGAAAATGTATTAAATGGTTAGAGAAGACCGGATATATTTCTAGAATGCAGTCTTCATTTATAATGTACTCACTGGAACTGGCCTCTAAAACCAAAAATTACGAGGGTCCCGGATATACCAAAGCTAATTATTGCTTGTGCAGAATACTTTCTGGCTGTAAGGAGTATTCTTGTGGTTATTCTGAATTTTCCTTGTGATTCTTGCTTCCTTGTAGCTACCACCACTGACTCAGCAGCCCTGAAGAGAAAGAAATGGAGTGTAGTTCTCTGCTAGTGTTTCTAGTGATTTTACCCTTCCATTTTATTCACCAGAAGAAGCAGGATTAGATAAGAATGTATTTGGAGTCCCTGGAACTACAATTAAAATGGTAACAGACATCAGAAAGATTGTTCTCTCAAGGTCCGGTCCTACAAGCCAAATAAATGTTATTTGAATAATCAAACACTGAATCAATGATAAAATGAGAATTAGAAGAAAATGAGACTGATTGTTTAAGTAAGATTATATGAGAAAGGAAATAATTACAGTGAACTTATTTGATTGTGTAAGACAGAATAAAGATGCCCCAAAGATTTCCAGGTCCTAATCCCCTGAACTGTGAATATTTTACCTCACATGGCAAAGGGATTTTGCAGATGTAGTTAAATTGAGGATCTTGAGGTGTGAAGATTATCCTGGATTATCCAGGTGGGTCCAAAGTAATTAAAATGATATTCATAGGTGAAGGAGAAAGGAGATTCAGAGAAGGAGCTGTGACAATGGAATGAGAGTAAGAGTGATGTGATGTGAGAAAGTTTTGACTGGACATTGCTGGCTTTGACAATTGAAGGCACTCATGAACAGCTGGAAAAGGCAAGAAAGCAGATTCTCAGCTAAAGTCTTCAGAAGGACTACAGCCTTGCCAATACCTTGATTTTTGCTCAGTGAGGACTGTTTTGGACTCCTGACTTCCAGAACTCTAAGATAACAAATTTATGTGGTTTTAACCCACTAAATTTGTGATTATTTGTTATATCAGCAAAAGGAAATTAATACACAGATGAACAGGACTTTCCCCTCTTATATAACCCCACCCTCCCCTCCTTATCATCATCTTGTTTTTGCATCCTGAGTCCCGAGAATAAGATTATTTTTGCATGATTTTTTATGTGATCCATTAAATTTACAACACATACACAGAGTTAATATATCTAAAATAATATTAGAAAACAATGAGATTAAGTATATGTTTATCAAATCATTTAAATTCATGAATTCATTTAAATAGTGGTGGTGAAGTGAATTACAATTTTCTACCAGTTAGTTCCTTGTTTTAAATTTTAATGCACAATTATGCTTTCTAACACTTATTTAACGTTACTAAGAAATTAACCTTAAAAGGTGTCTATATAATTTCACAGTACTAAAATACCATTATGTTCAATATTACCGCAGATAAATGGACCATCTGCTCTGATTTGAAGTGTTTTTTATAGAACTATACATCCAGACATCATTTTAACAGAATTTGATAGGCAATTTTTAATGAGATGCTTTAAAAATATGAGGCAAACATGAACTTAGAGGTAATACAATGATATAAAATTGTCTTGTAGGGGAATGAAGCAAATTAAGACATAAAATGCATATCAGATATAAAGTATAATTCCATATACATATGTTTCAAATGTATTTCAGTTATACTTATTTGGGAAATCATAACACATATATGTGACAGAAAATATGAAGTTATTTTATCAAAAAATGCCTTTCTAAATGGTAGTTATTTAATTGTCATAAATTGGCTGGGAAGTTTATTATTATTTTTTTCAGCATTGCTGGCTGGTAGAGGCGTACTTCCTTTCCTTTTTTTCCCCCAGGCACTGCTACCACAGAAAAGGGGCACCAACCTGGCTTCCTCCATGTTACTGTGTGCTCTTCCTATTTAAGGATTGGGGATCTGCATTCCTTTTCATTGACATCAAATCGAAGGCTAGACCAGGAAATGGCTTTTATTACACACCCACTATGTTCTAGTTGACCTTATTTCATAGAATCACAAGTGACTTATCAACAAAGCCCTTATTATACAAATATTTATTATTCACATGCCCAGAGTTAGGAGGTATTGCGAGGAAGAAAAAGTTTTTAGGAGAAGAAAACAGTATCCAGTGAAGTGACAATTACTAAAATTCATTTTCATTTTAATAGCACTCTCTAATGAACACAATTAGGCTGTACCTGTATACAGAGCTTTTGTTGATTATTTTTTAAAACTATTATCAAATTTAGTATAT
>PVKH010049020.1:0-10172 GCA_004027955.1 Chaetophractus vellerosus | reverse complement strand
TAAATAACATAACATCTATATTACACTTAATACAGTTCCTGACATATAGTAAGTGCTTAACAAAAGGTAGTAATTAATAATCATATCATTAGTCTGGTATAAAGTTCATCAGCAGGGCATATATGTCCCTCCTTGAACTGACCCCTTGTTTACCACTCTAGCCTCCTCTCTAAGCATGCCATACCTCTCAATTTATGCTCCAGCAATAAACCATTTAACCTGACATATATTGCCATTTTTCTGCCTAAAATAAATATTCCCTTTAACCCCTGCATAGTTAATGCCTATTTGTTAGGCCTAGTGAGGGATAACCTTCTCCAGGAAGGCTTCCCTGAACATTGGAGCTTACTAAGCTATCTCTTCAGAAGTATTAGACAGTTAAGAATTTAAGACATTTAAATTCTTAGCTGACAGTCTTCTGGATATATTTCTATCACAGCACTTACCACATTATATTACAAACATCTACCTTTAAATCTGCCTCCCCCACTAGATTGCAAATCCTTTAAAGGCAGGGACCATATATTACTCTCCTTTGTACCCACAGCACCTAACATAACCTAGCACACAACAGGAGGTCAATACATGTTTGCATGGATGAAAGGGAAGCCTTCATCTGTCTGCATGGGCATGTCCTTCCCAATTCCACCTGAATCAGGTCAATTCCTACCACAGACTACTCTTACATCATACTCTAATTCAACTTATGTGAATTCAACTATTTATAAGGAAAGTGAAGTTAGAAATAATGGGAGCTACCCATCATTCCACTAAATGAAAATGATTATATACCCCCAGATGTAACCAAGTCTGAAACAGAAGGTGTGAGCGATTTTAGGAGTTTCTCAATCACTGATAAATAATCAATTGCAGGGAAGAATTAATTAGAGAGGTAAAGAGATAGAACAGTGGTATCCCACCCTAGGAGCATCAGCCTTTCCTTCAAAAACACTCACTGGCTGGTTTTTCCAAGTCAAATGAATGTAATTACCAGTGAAATAAATGATACACAATTACCAACGAAATAAAAGGCACACAACTGCTTCAGTAGTTAACTAAATATGCATATGGCAATATTGAGATAATTAAACGTTTAATGGGGGGGTGGCATAAACAGCAAAGACAGCAAGACAATCAGCAAAAACAACGCAAATGACGCATAAGATCATTACTATTACAAAAGAGCAAACTAAGAGTATCTGAGAGAACTTCTCCAAATCACCAATTTACCTAACTGCAACGATAGCTTCATAGTAGAGCTTTTGAGGCATGCCTGGAAATGCCTGGTAATGGTGTCACTTATGAGGTGAAGAAATGCTCATAAGCCAAATGAGAGATGTCAAAACTCCCAGTAAAATTAAATTCTCACAATCCCAACTGGTCTATCTTTGGTCATGCCTGTTCAGAAAATCATGATAGGATACTTTGTGGGTATTAAAGGATCTTCTAAGGTAATTTTGACAGTTCTTGATTTTTACATTTTGTCCAGACTTTAGAACATAACCACTAACACCACCCCAATCCCGTGTGTGACTCCACCATACTCTCTTGCTAATGCCACCACCTGTAGAAACAGAGAAACTACTCAGCTGGTAATTGGATCCAAGGAATTCCTAAATCCCCAAGGCCTGACCTGCAAATTCCAATAAGAGAACTAACAGCTACACAGCTAGCATAAAAGTACAGTAGACCCAGCTTCCCAAAAATAGAGATAGCCAGTTCTACTTCAGCTAGTATACACCAGGGGCCTAAGAGAAACAGCAGATGCTGTGAGGATGTCAAGATCCATGCCAACACCCTTGGGAGAGCCTAAACTTAACTCTCCCTTAGATTCCCCAGTATTCTGCTATTCTTCATCTGATACCATTTCTACTCCTGCACTAGACAATATACTCCCTGGGGGACAGGGCCTGGGTCATAATGTTTGAGAGAAAAATTATCTAAACTATCTCATCCATCAACCTCATTAACTAAGCTTCACAGAGTACAGCTTTATAAATAGCATGGACTTTCTCGAGATTAAAACAGTCTAAAGGGGACTGGCTGTAGCTCAATTGGTAGTGCGTCGGTTTACCACGTGGGAGGCCCCGGGTTCGGTTCCCGGGGCCTCCTTGAGCGGGCAGACCGCCTTGAGAAGGCAAGCCGCCATGGCAGGGCAAAGCCGCCACGGGCAGGGCAAGCCACCACGGGCAGGGCAAGCCCCCGCAAGCAGGACAAGCCGCCCACGAGCAGGCAAGGCCGCCGCGAGGTGAGCTGACTCGGCGGGTCGCCGCAATGGGTGGGGAGACAAGCAGACACAGAAGAACACAAAAATCAACACAGCAAGAACAAGCAGAAAGGGGGCAGATATATAACAAATTTTTTAAAAAGTCTAAAACTGGTATGAGCTGATTTATAAAGAAATGAGATGTCCATCAAAACAGGACTTGTGATACATCTGTTGAAGATAAACTTTTAAAAAACTAATAAAATCATGACACATACAAATATAAAATAAACACATGTCAAAGATTTTATTTAACTCATTAATGAGGCAACCAGTAAGATGTTACAATCAGTTCAAAAAGAATTCAAAGAATACACAACACACTCACACACACACACACACACACACACACACACATATATACAGAAAATCTGGAATGTGGAAATGAATTCCAAAATAGATATAAACCTGGTCAATATCCACTGGACAATAATCAATTGCATTCCAATGGACAAAATTGATTTGTATTTCTGTAGACAACAATCATCTAAATTACTATTAGTTTTCTACAACTTACAGAGCTATAAAAGAACCCAAAACAATGAAAGATGCAGGCACTCTGGAAAAGTACACTAGACAGGATATTCACTAATCCTTTGCGTCCATTTCAAGACCTTACACAATTATTCCTGACACATGCAGACAACGGAATTCTGTGCAACTGTTAAAAGAGACTGAGGGTGGAAGCAACTCAAGTGTCCATCAACATATGAATGAGTTAACAAAATGTGGTATATGGTTTACATGCAAGGAAATATTATTCAGCTGTAAAAAGGAATGAAATTCTGATACATGCTACAACATTGATTAACCTTGAAGACATCATGTTGAATGAAATAAGCTACACACAAAAGGACAAATATTATTTTACTCCACTTAAATTAAATAAATACCTAGAATATGCAAATTCATAGAGACAGAAAGTAAATTACAGGGATATATTGCTTAATGGGAACAATTTGTTTGAAGTGATGAAAAAGTTTTGGTAACAGAGGGTGCTTATGGTAGCACAATATTGGGAATGTAATTAATATCACTGAATTGTACTCATGAAAGTGTTTAAAATGGTATATTGTGTGTTATATATATATTACAATTACAATTAAATTTAAAAAAAAAAAGAGAAAGAGAGAATGAGGCAGCTCTTTAAGTACTGATCTGGAACAGTCTCCAAGAAATAATGAGACAAAAACCAAGTTGTAATTCATTAAGTATGACAGGTGATATTTATATTTCAGAGAAACTATAAGAATATGCAGTATACACACAGACTATTTCTGAAAAGATATACAGGAAACTTTACTACTTTTAATCTCCCCCATTAGAATGGAAGCTCCATGAAGGCTGATCTTTGCCTATTTTGTTCACCCCTGTATCCCCAAACACTGGAACAGTGCCTAACGTTTAAAAGGTACTCAATAAATATTTGTTGGGGGTGAATGTAGCTCAGTGGTAGAGAGCCTGCCTCCCATGTACGAGGTCCCAGGTTCAATCCCCAGTTCCTCCTAAATATTTGTTAAATAAATTAATGAAACCATGGTAGCAGTGGTTGCTTCCAAGAGAAGGAACACGAAGTCAGTGGGGTAGGGATGAAAGGGAGACTTATTTTGAATTTTGTATCACATTCTTATATTACCTCCTTTAAAAATTGTTTTTCTTTATCATTAAAAGCCTTCCAGCTGATGTCAGGTGAAATATTACGAAAGGGATTTATTCATTACGCTGCTCTCTATAACTAGGACTTAAGAAATGTACAGAAAACTATAGGATGTGTATTCGCAAGCTTGATAAATACAAGTGACACTCAATCTGTTAATATAAAGGTTCAGCAATAAATAGAAATAGTTAATTGGTTCAAATACTTTGGAAAACAGTTTGATATCCATACAATCCAGCAACTCTACTTCTGGGTATACACCCTACAGAAAGATGTGCTCATGTGCAAAAAGAGGAATGTAACAGGACGTAATAGCTAAAAAATAAAACAAAGCAAAACAAAATAGAAACCCAGAAACAACCCATAACAACTGCCATAAACAGTAGAACGGATGGACAAGTTGCATACTCATAAAAAGGAATATGATATAGCAATGAAAATGAACATAAGATGTACATAATAGGATGGATAAACCACACAAATATATTGAGCTAAAGAAACCTAACACTAAGAACACATACTTAGGATTCCATTTATATGAAGTTTAAAAATAGGCAAAGTAAATTATAAGTATTTAAGTGCACACTTAGGAGATAAAACTTAGAAAGAAAAAAATGCAAGGAAGTAATACTATAAAAGCCAGGTCAGTGGTATTTAGGAGAGGACGCTATGACTAGAAAGGGGCACCTGATGGGCTTCTGGGTACTGGTGGTATTTATTTCAGTTCTTAACCTGAGTGGTGAGAATGTGGATGTTACTCTAAAACAATCCATTAAACCAGAGATTCATGTTCCGTGCACTTTTTTTGTACATGTATGATATGTGACAAAAGAAGCAAAAGTTTAAAAAGATGTAGACATTCTTTATGCAAGCTGGACCCCAGGAAGAAGAGAACAGCAGTCTAAGTTCTAGGATCCTGGCTCAAAGGTTATGTGTCCTGCAGGACAACAGATTAAGACAAGGAGGAAAACAAATGAGTTTTCCCCCATTTTCTGGAGCACGTGTGCTTGGTTCAGCTTGGTTAAACTGTTCCTGCTTTCTACAGTTTGTTCACTTCTTTCTCTATGTTGGCAACCACTAATTTCTTTAAAAGCTCCAAGCTGTGAAATTCCCTTTAACAATTTTACATACTCTATGTCATGGTTCTCAAACTTTAGATGTATCTGAAACACCTGGAGGTCTTAGTAAACCAGATTGTTGAGACTCACTCCCAGTTTCTGAGTCAGTAGGTCTGGGGTAAGGCCTGAGAAGTCCCATTTCCAACAAGTTTCCAGGCGATGCTAGTGCTGTCTGAGAATCAGTGCTCTATAGTTAAGGAGTCTAATGCAATAATCCAGGCAAGAAATCATGAGGATTTCAACAAAGTAGTAATGGAGAGGAGAAAATGGATATGAGGGATGTTCACAAGCTAGAATACAAGTGTGGGAGTGAGAAGGAGTTCAGGACATTCAGAGTTTTGATTTAGATGACTGAGTGAAAAATACCATTCACCCAGACTTTGACAAGGAATTGAGAGGGAGGAAAAGCAGGTGCAACAGCTGCAATTTATTTAGCATTTATAAGGTAGGCACTGTGCTAATCACTGTACACATACTATCTTAATCTCTACCACAATTCTTCAAAGTATTATTAAGCCCTCTTTTCAAAAGAAGCTGAGGCTTAGAAATGTTAGAAAACTTGCCCAAGGACACCCAACCAATAACTGGCTTAACAGAGATTTGACCTGGGGTATTCCTGACTCTAAAGTCCATGATGTTAACCTCTATACTAACTCACCTACTAGGATGGTGCTACTCTTACCGCCTCAGCTGTCACCTAACCTTCTTATATAAATCCCAGAGTAGAATTTCCAATTACCTAGTTGATCTTTCCATTTAAACCTAAAAGTCAACATGTTATCATTTCTTCCCTCCACTGCAAGCCTGTTCCTCTTCCTGTATTTTCTAATTTAATATCATCATAACCACCCAGTTATTCAAGCTAACCACGTCATCTTTGACGTCTCACCTTTCCTCAGCTCTAGCCGGTCATAAAGTTTAGAGCAGTTAGCATTTAAAATCTCTCTATAATCCATCCACTCCCACTGTCCCTCTTTGGGTTCCCAACATCACGCACCTACATCGTAACTGGCCTTCCTGCCTCTCTACTCTAATGCAATCTGCACATCAACTTTCTGATCTGATTATTCTACTTTCCACAGCTCTCCATTGCCTATGAGGTGGGGGGCAGAAAGGAATGGAATATAGAAGACACCCTCATACTTTGGCTCCACCAAACCATTCCTGCCTGATCTCTTTGCTATGCAACAAGCCTACAAGAAACAACTCAAGGTTTTCCAAAATTTATGCTGTTCCCTCTGCCTGGAATGCTCTTTCTTCTTCTTTACATGAAGTAAAATTCTACCTAAACTTTAGGGCTAAGTTCCATTCTCTTCTCTTCAAATCTTTCCCTGACTTTATCCATTTTCCCCAGGGAAAGTGATCTGCTCCCACAGCAATTTGTTCCAAAAGTGATGAATTCTTACCACAACATATAATGGTTAGTGGTTTGTCTCCTCTGATGAACACTTAGTACCTCAAGTGGGTATATTGTGTTTTATTCATCTTTGTCTTCCCAACACCCAATGCAGTGTCTGGCCATCGCCAGTTCCCAATAAATATTTCCTGAATTGTTCAAAAATGCAACATTTACTGCTGTCACTTTACATGTCTTAGGTTAGCAATTCAACTTCAGGTTTACGCACCAATCAAAATAATTTTCACATAAGATGTTATAAATATGACCAAGGGTTCAATATTCAGCAGCAACATTCTAATTATTCTCAAATCTTTTTGTCAATATTTTTTGTGTACCATTCTTCAGATACACTTCTTTCCAAATAGCATTATTTATATTTGTTACAGGATCGGCAGCAACTACAAACCTCACACTACATGAGCTAATCCCAAGAAAATCTGTGTCTATATCACTAAGCTGTGGTTGGTTGACTGCTATGGTACATCACTTCAGTACATTTCCAATGGAATGGCCCATGCATATCGAGTAGATTTTAGAAACTAGGACATACACTCCTGATTAAATACATAAGATACATGCACATTAGTGAAGCATCTATTCCAATTAGCAGTTGAAGTCAAAAGTACACAACAGCAGAGAGGATGCAGCTCAGGGGTTTAGCACCTGCTTCGCATCTACAAGGTCCCAGGTTCAATCCCCAGTACCTCCTAAAAAAAAAAGTACACAACAACTTCATCCTGGTTCAACCATAATATCCTTTAATTTTAAATAAGGATAATACTTATTCTTATCTCAGACTTTACTCTGAGTAAAACAACCCCCATCTCACCCTGCAGGGAGACTCCCTCTTGTTATGGATGGGATGCTGATAGGCTTGTCTTAATCCCTCACACTTTCCCTTTGTAATCTGCTAAACTTATCTCTCCAATATTACCCTATCAGAGATCTTTTGCTCCAATCACCAAACACATGTTTCCTCAGTAGAATCCCCAATGGCCAAATTCACACTACTTTCATAACAAATGATTTATCTCTTCTCTAATTCAATTTTTATACGTCTTTAAAGACCATCTCAAATCATACTTCTTACAAAGAGTTCCCTAGCTCAGCTCACACATTTTTTCCCTGAATTTCTACTGTACTTAAAGGATAGTCCTCATAGTCTGATACTTGCTTACATACTACCTCATATGATTTCAAAATTCTTTAATATAAATAAGTTTTTCCCCCTAGCCAGACTGTTCTTAAAGGATAAAAATCAGGTGTTCCATGTCATTTGTAATCCTACAATCCTCCTCCTACATCTAGCATAATACTGGACAGAGGGAATACATTTATTAAGTACCTGAAGGCCTGAACTAAAGGCTTTCTATACATGGATACACCACTTTTGTACAGTGTGATACATAACAAATATCTATTGTATGCCTACTTGTGCCAAATACTTTTCTAGGTATTGGGGATACAGCAGTTAAAAATTTTTAATTTAATTTAATTTAATTTAAAAAAACCCACAGATACGATTCCTGTCCTCAAAGCTGTGATAGTCCATAGAGGAAAAGACACTGAATTTCAATAACTCAAAGTGTTACAGAGCCGTTATTAATGGTTCCAAGATGTAAGAACATAGGCAACATACTTTATAGATTCTCAGTTATGAAACAGAACTTTAGAGCTGAATAAAATTTGAGAAGTTATTGTTTCCAATTTTCTTGCATAAATCATGCTTAAATTTCAGTACGGTCTATCTTTCTGTTGCTTTAATCAACAGACAATGAGAAGACTGATTTCTTCGGTATATCCACAAGTTTCCTTCCCGAGGACCGGCACTACAACCACCACACATCCATCCACGGGGGAGTCCAATACACTCAGAAGAGAAGGATGAATTGCTGAGCCTTTACACCCAGGCTTCTCTGATCATCATTTTCCAGTCCACATGTTGAAAAGAATCTGTATTTTCTGACTACTAAACAGCAAACCTGTGTTACTTTGAGAAAGAGAAAATAACTTCCATGCTTCCCTTGCCCTAAAAATGACAATCACAAGTGGTTCCGAGAAATAAAACAGCAAATTTGAGTCTATGAGGAAGAAATGAGGAAGGATATAGGTCCCTTGGCTACAAAATCGGTAGCAACAATGTGACACAAAGTTTTACGCGTGCATTAAGCACGTGCACATACATGTAAAATTGGAAGGAAACTAGGCAACAGGTTGGCCGCCGCTACCTATACTGACAGATCGCCTTCCCCAGGTCGTGGGCGTGTCTGACGCTGCACGCAGGCACTGATTCACAACTCTCTCCATAACAACCAGCTCTCGCTCCGAGCCTAGCCAGGGCAGGGGCGAAGAAGGCCCCAACAGTCCCAAACTTTCCGAACCCAAACCCGGGTGTCCCTGGCTCCGCCTCCTCTCCGTCCTGGGCAACCTCGTCTCCTGCAAGATACGAGATTTGCTAGGAATCCGGGCTTCTCCTAATTCGAACTTCTGGTAGGGGACCTGGCAGAGCCACCCTAATGCCCCCAAACCTTACTTGCCACCCAGGATGACAGAGTCTTCCGTGGTCCCGCCCTACGGCTTCCGAGAGAGTCCGGGCCAGGAACTGACCCTCGTCAGCCCCCGTCCTCGTTCCTTCCTCGCCCCCGGAAAAAGCGGCAGAGGGGCGTGGAGCAGCGCGCTCGGGTACGCTGTGGGCGCGCGTCCCCGCGTCCCGGGCCCCGGCAGCAGGTGCGGCCGGGTCCCACCTCCCCTTCGAGACCCCCAGCTACTCACCCCAACTATGTTCCTCTGAGACCTAGCGGCCGGCACAGATGTCTCTTCCGCCTGCTCTGCACCCCACTCGTAGCCACCGCCCCCTCGGCCGCTGTCGTCGCCGCCGTAGTCGCCGCCGCCACCGCCGCGGCGCGCGTCCGATCTCACGCACACCGCCGTGGCCGCGCACGCGCCTCTGCGCGTTGGCGTCACTTAACCGCTTGATTGTGGGCCGGCAGGGACTGAGGGTTGCGAGCGCCGAGGTTCCCTCAGCTGGTGTTCTGTGGCTTTTCCCCGCCGGCCCGATCTGCTGCCCGCCCTGAGCTGGGGGCCCTCAGGTGTGGTTGAGCTGCCGGCACCTGCCTACGGGTAAGACACGTCACCACGTCACTATATGGCGTCACCGGTGTGCGTCAGGGCGGATGGAAAGGGCCCCAGCGTGATCGCCACCTCGATGTCCCAGGGCGCCTGTGGGGGAGAGAGCAGAACCCTTGTACAGACTGGCCCGGACCACATCGGCAACTTCTGCAAAACACAGGAAAGTTCTCAAAGCAGAGGGACGAAGAGGGACTGAGTGCGCCTTTAATGTTTCTTGTTAACATATTAAGTGGTACACCTTAATTTAGCAGTAGGATGTGATGGACAGAGCCTTGAATTTGGATATTCGGGCCAACGCTGGCATTTATCATTGACGGTATTAGGCAAATCGCCCAATTACCCTCTCAGTTTCCTCATTTTTTAATTGGGAATAATAATACCCGCCCTGTCTACTTTGGAAAATTGTAACGTTAAAATGAAACAATATATGCAAGCGTACCTTGTAAACTATAAAACTCGTTACACTTTAAAATACTTTTTTTATAAGAGAAGGCAGTCGAGCTAGAGTAGTTAAAAGCATGGACTTTGGAGTCCGAGAAACCTGGGTTCAAATCTGGCACTGACTGAACTTGGATAGTCAGTTCTGCTTGAGGATAGGGAAAG
>PVKH010049019.1:0-10144 GCA_004027955.1 Chaetophractus vellerosus | reverse complement strand
GCTGCCTGCTGTCGGACAGAGACGGCCTGCTCTTCCGGTGCTCTGTGCTCTTGCTTGGCTTCTTCCTGGGCAGCTGTTTGTTCAGATGCCTTCTTCTTGGCAGTTTCTTTAGATCCTTTTGATACCTACCTGGTTTGCCAGCTTCCAATGGTTGCTGATTTCATAGATTTTCGATGATGGATCAAACTTTGCTGCCTGAGAGATGTAAACATGGTGTTCTTGTGAAGGCAGATACATCCTAAATGGATTTTCAAAGGACTCCATTAAGCACTGGGCCTTTTTCTGTGCAACTGTTAACGAACCCCTTCCATTTTTTTCAGCACTAGTTTCATTGAATAACGTGATAATAGCAGTTGCGATAAGGTATGTGGTATCCAGTGGGGGCTCTTCTTCTTCTAGGTCATGGAAAAGGCTTGCCTGTTTCTGAATTGGCACAGGTCCACTGGCCCGGATGAGAGCACAGCCATCTGGAGGGGTGCAGGAGCAGTCATGAGGTCCAAAGAGAACATTTTCCAATCTCTCAGGATTGGGCAATGGGCCGCTCTTCTTCCCTCCAGCTGCAGCTTCAGACTTGAGCAGGGGCATCTCTCAAGCTTGCTGGATTAAAAGATGCATTTCATTGATCTGCTGCCGTACAAGGGGTGGTACTGGGTTACAGCAAGCTATGATGCCCTGAGGTTCCTTAGGCAGTACTTCAGCTATCTTTAACACCACATGGTTTGGCAGGACATATCCATAACTTTCATCTTCCCTACGGGCTGTTTTATCCCTCCAGGCAAATAGCAGCTGAAAGGCTGTCAACTGCTGTGTGTTAAGATGTTTCTTTTGCTTTCTATATAGTTCAAGGTGGGACTCATCCGTGAAGATAGGTTTGATGAATTTCTTAAGGCAGATTTCCCTGCTCCTTTGCCATACCACCTGTAGCTGAACTGGCTGGTTGTTGCCTTACTCCCACAGTTTCAGCCTCATTTTATCATAAATGTAAAGCAAGTAATGAGTGTCATCTCGGGCGTAGTTGAGCATTTCCTCAGGCAGTGGTCGTACTCGCCAGTCTGCCAGCTGGTATTGCTTGTTTGATTCCACACTGCAGGAGAGTTTCAGCAGATGACCGAGTGAATGCCTTCCCAGGTTAAGAAGACGTGCTGCCTGGTGGGTATCAAACATGTTTACTACATACAACCCAAAGTTTTTCTGTAGCCATTCTATGTCTGAATCTGCACCATGGAAGACCTTAAAATAGCTGGGTCTGTGAGGCTGTCATTGAGAATGTACATGTCATTTCGAAGCTCCAGGGTGTCAACAATGAAGTCTTCTGTTCGGGTGGAAATCTGCATCAGGCAGGTAAGTCCTAGGAAGCTCCAATAAGAGTGGTGCTCCAAGTGTACAGCAAATTCTTTACAATTCAATAGCTTTTCATTGAGTTCCACAAGCTCATCCAGGGAGGATTCAAAATGGCAGGTGTTTCTTCCACAGGTCTATATAACTGGGGTTGTGGCTTTTGAAGGACTGAATCTGGTGGAGAGTGATCTAGCTCATATTGACAAGGATGTGCAAACATGTCTAGCTCAACCTGCTGGGTTCTCTGCTGATGGATGAAATCTGCCAGGGCAGGTGGGACATCCAGGTCTTCAGGATGATCCTGTGGGCACTCCTGCTTCTCTTTAGAGAGAGCCTGAGGTAGGGGTTTCCAAGCATTGGGCTTGATGAAGATTTTAGGAAGAAATGGTGTGTTGGAATTGTTGATCTTCTCTCGAAACTTGAGCTGAGGTCGGATGATGTTTTTTGCATGAAGCAGCCAGAAAGTTTCAAATTTTGCTTTTCTGCCATATTCTCCTGGTTCCAGCTGGACACTATTGTTTTGGGGTCCTGCAATCCTGCAGGGAGCACAGGCTGTTGATTTTTATTCACACCTGATGCTTCATCCAGTAAAATACCCACTCTTTCCAGAATGATGTCATTAGCATCAACCAGGAGATCAAACTTGTCCTCCAACTCAGTCACTTTGCTTCGAACCTTAACGCTGCTGCGACACCCATGGTACTGCATTACTCTGCTCATGCACTGAAGCAACCTGTCTCCCTGTGTTTCACAAAATGCCTGGAAGCCAGGAAAACTTCGGAAAAATCATACTCATCGCCAAACTGTGGTAGGCCCCCAGATGCCTTGGTAATTGCCACCACTGACCCAAGAGCGAACTTCATGAAGCTGTCTGCATCCGGGAAGCCCGGCAACACCATCTCCTGGTTGGCCTTGGCTGCACTCGTCGCCCTGGGCTCTCGGGGACTGGGAGGCGCCATGTTTCTGGTCTTTCCCAGTCTTTTCTATATACAATTAAAAAAAAATCTACAGAAAATCATAACTTTTAGTCTTCCCCTTACCAAATAATGTGGGCCTTCCCCCACCCTGCCCCACTGTTGCTCTTAGTCATTTTCTTCTGATCCTAGAGGTTTCCCAGGATATATCAGGCTGAGGATATCACATCAGCATAAAATCATAGCTTCTCTCTCAAATCCCAGACCTGTCTCAAACAGATTCAATTTCTCTTTGTCTACAATATATTATACTGTCTGCATATTGTATTAGAAGGGGGATCTTGGATTACATCAGGAAATGAAACATTGTTGAGGATAGAGAATTGAATACAGGTTACCATTTCGTTCACGGAATATATAGAAACTACCCCCAAAAAACCATCAGAAAACAAGGTACCACACATTTTATAGTCATCTAGCATCTATAAGCACAAAGACTTTTTGTAAAATAGAAAATACAAAACTATTATTTCAAAATGAACTACCAGGTATGCAGAAAACAAAATTGAAAACTGGGAAATCAAGGTTCAGAACTGAAATAAATAAGTTGCTTCATGATTACTGAAGTTTAGAATGACATATATAAAGTGGCTCAAGGTAAAGAACACTACTATAACACTAAAAGTGGAAGGCTATTTTTGACCTTTCAAATGTAATGTATTTATTTAACATTATTCTTTCAACAGAAACAACAACAACAACAACTGTTTCTTTACTGGTGGTGTTTAGAAATGTCAAGATGTAGAGGTAGCAACTACTGCTTATGAGGGGGCAAATCATGCTAAAGAGTACAGGAACTGTGACTTGTTCACTACTCTACTCCCACGGCCTAGCAGAGTGCATGACATAACAACAGATGCACAACATTAAGCTGCTGAATAAATATATGAAAATTAGGATATTTCAGAAAGAATCATGAAAGGCAACTGACAGATGGTAGAGAACTTATTTAAAACCAAGGAAAAGAAACCAAATCAAAATTGTAGGCATATGTTTTTCTTGTCTGTTTAGCATCCCTTTCCCCTTTTTCCAGTAACAGAACCCTGTACTTCCTTTAGGGAACTAACTCTTCCTTCCTCACTATCTATATTATGTGGCGTTATTGATGGCATTACCCTTCCCCACTGGCCATGAAAGTGTTGGCACATTACCCAAGCTGGGCTAATCATTCCCTGAAATTTATATCTAGCGAAGCAGAGAAAAAACTCTTTCTTTTTAGGGTTGGTTGCTTGTTGTGATGACATTTGCCTGGCGTTGTGTGTAACCATGATTCTCTTCTTTTGAAACATTAGGTAGGAGAAATAGAGGAGGACGGAAGAGTGGACTGAAAGATGGAGATACGGACCTCAAATCAGGATCCATTGGTGCCTCCTACCCATCCCCCCTTTCTCAGGTACATATGCCAGTAAATTTGATTTTTTACTTAAGCTAGTTTGTTTTCTTTGTCATTTGCAATCAAAAAAGGTGGATGGATTTTTGTTTTGGTCTTTTTATTGTGCTGTAGGAATTCTGCATATATTCTGGATACCAGTTCTTTATCAGATATTTATCTTTAGAATATCTTCTCCCAATCTGTGGCTTATGGAATCATTTTCTGCTGTCTTTTGATGAGCAGAAGTTTTAAATTTTGATGATGACATCTAATTTATCAATTTTATCTATTTATGATTAATGCTTTCTCTATCCTAAGAGCCATTTACCTATCCCTAGGTTGCAAAGGTTTTTGACATTGCTTTTTACTAGAAGCTTTATAGTTTCAGCCTTTTATTTAGGCCCATGATTCACCTAAAATTAATTTTTTATGTTTGGTGTGATGCAGGAGTCAAGAATAGGTTCTTCTTTTTTTTCCCAGATGGAAATTCAGTTGTTTCAGCACCATGTGTTCAAGAAACTTTCCTTTTCTTGTTGGCTTGCTTTGGTGTTTTTGTTGAAAATTGAATGACTGAGGGTCTGTTTCTGGATTCTTAATTCTGATACATTGATTATCCTAATGCTTGTACCATACACTCTCTTGAACATAGCAGCTTTATAGTAAGTCTTGAGGTCAAGTAGATCTCCAAATTTATTCTGCTTCAAGAGTTTAAACCAACTCATCAACTTATTAGATATTATATTGTTAGATAATAATCTCTCCCATAGTAATTCAAAACTAAGAATGTGACTTCTTTGTTGCTCCCCCTTCCCTAATTCCTATTTATTCTTTAATTCCAAGCTAAACTATTAAAACCATTTATATTTCTATAAAAAATCATAAAATATTGAGGAATAATGTTAGACCTCTACTCTGAAAACTATATAACACAGCTGAAAGAAATTAAAGTAACGCTTAATAAATAGATACATCATTTTCATAGATTGGAAAACGCAATATTGTTAGAATGTCAATTATCTCCACATTGATCTAGAGATTTAACAGAAACCCAAACATTACCCCAGCAGGTTTTGTGCGTGTTTGTGGTAGAAACTGACAAGCTTATTCTAAAATTTATATGGAGATGCAAAAGACCTAGAAAAACCAAAGAATCTTGAAAAACAAGGACAAAGTTGGAGAACTTCGGCTACCTGACTTGATTTACCAAGCTTAGCTATGCCTTCTTCTAGGATGTCTTCTCTGACCCTCCTAGGGTTATATACCCCTCCTTTGACTCCCACAGTATTCTTTTTTTGTTTGTTTTGGTTTCCTTTTTATTATTTTCTCTCTAGTATTCTGAAGTAAGGTCATCAAAGCACTTATCATGCTACATTTCAATGGTGTGTTATTTCTCTGTGTTCACCACGTTATGTTTCATGAGGGCAGGGACTGGGATCTATCTGTCTTGCCTTCATGGCATTAAGTTGAATTTTAAAAATTTATGTAAAAAAGTTAATATTTTTTAAAGAAAACTCATAAAAGTTCATCTTCTGCCTGACAACTATTTACACAGGTGGCCAGGACTAATTTATAGGATCTGGCTTTAGAAGATATTAATATTACCATGATGGAACTAGAAAGATTAAGATCATGCAATCTGATTCATAAGAAATTTGTTCAACCCTTTGGAAATCCGATGCCACAAACATTTATGGCACATGACCCAGTAATTGTACTCCCAGGAATTTAGCTGTATAGAAAAACGCAGAAGGAGAAAATATCTTTACACACAAAGATGTTCATTGTTAATGTTATTTATAATAGAAAAAATGGAAACAAACTAAGAGTCCCAAAAAAATGTGACTCATTAAAAAAAATAGCATGGTAGATCATCTTGATGTAATATTTTATAGGCATTCAGGTGACTATCAAAATAATACAGCATTTCCCCAAATGGCAGACTAGGCTATTTGTATTAACCTTCCTGCTAAAACTAACTTTAAAAGCCCAATAATTAGTATTTTTAATCTTCTTTTAAATCATGGAAGAGAGGAGACAAGCCAGTAAGAAAAGACTTGAATAGATATTTGTCCAAAGAAGAAACACAAATGGCAAAAAAAAACACATGAAGAAATGCTCAACATCACTCATGATTAGAGAAATGCAAATCAAAACTACAATGAGATATTTCACACCTATCAGAATGGCCACTATTAAAAAGACAGAGAACTACAAGTATTGGAGAGGATGTGGAGAGATAGGAACACTTATTCACTGTTGGTGGGAATGCAGAATGGTACAGCCACTGTGGAGGACTGTTTGGCAGTTCCTAAAGAAGCTGAATATAGACTTGCCACGTGACCCTGCGATACCACTACTGGGTATATACCCAGAACTGAGAGCAGTGACACAAATAGACATCTACACACCTATGTTCATAGCGGCATTATTCACAATTGCAAAAAGATGGAAACAACTCAGGTGTCCATCAACTGATGAATGGATAAAGAAATTGTGGTTTATTCGCATGATGGACTATTATGCATCTGTAAGAAGAAATAAAATAGTAAAGCATATGACAACATGGATGAACCTGGAGGACATTATGTCGAGCGAAGCAAGCCAGACACAAAAGGACAAATACTGTATGCTTGTGTTACTATGAACAAAACATATTGTGTAACATATTGTATGATTCAAAAAAATGTATATGTATCCAGTACATTTAATTGAGAAATGTATGTTTTTATTCAACTGTGTTTTCTTTTTAGTTTTTACTTGTTTATATTTTCAATTATTAAATGTACAAAATAGTTAGAAAAGATAATAAAAAACCAAACAAACAAAAAAAGAAAATGTGATCCCAGAGAGGTGACTGCAAAAAAGTGATTTTTTGATCTGAGGTCATTTGCCAATCCTGAAAATTCTGAACTCTAATTTTAAAACTCTGGAGTAAGAGAGACAGAAAACAAGCCCAGGGCCTGCACAGTTTGGGAGTCTAAGAGGAGAACCTCCTCACATTATATCGAGACCCACTCAGAATGAGGATAAACTAGAAGAAAAATAGCTTACATGGAATTATAGCCCTTATAGGGTCACCAGCCAGAGAATTTCAAGTCTTAACTAACTGAATTCCCAGGCATTTGGCAGTAGCAAATGCAAATCCTCTCTAAAGAAAAGTAGCAAGTCTAAATTTATTTCCACACATAATTTTACACACACACACTATGCTCAAAAGGAAATTAGACCTTATAAGCAAGAATTAGCAAAACAATAGAAAAGAGAAAGAGACCCACAAAGATTTCAGGTATTGAATAACTATGCTCAAGATAAAGGAATAAAAGACAAGCTTGAAGATCTCTGCAGAGAATAGGAAACCAAAAAAACGTGCTATTGTAAATTTGCAAAAGAATCTAAAAGATAATAGAAAGAAAAAGCACAATAATTTAAACTAAAAATCCAAAGGCCAGGGAAGCAGATGTGGCTCAAGCAGTTGGGGCCCACCTACCACACAGGAGGTCCCAGGTTCAATTCCTGGTGCCTCCTAAAGAAAGATGAGCTGATGTGCCTGGGATGACCGGCTGGTGTGGTGAGCTGACGCAACAAGATGATGCCAAAAGATGGTGCAACAAGGAGACACAACAAAGAAACACAATGAGAGACACAAGAAGCCGGGAGTGGAGGTGGGCTCAAGCCATTGGGTGCCTCCCTCCCACATAGGAGATCCTGGGTTCGGTTCCCGATGCCTCCTAAAAAAAAGGATGAGCAGACACAGAAAGCACACAATGAACAGACACAGCCAGCAGACAGCAAGGGCAAACAACGAGGGAGGAGGGGAGAAATAAAATAAATCTCAAAAAAGAACAAAAAACAAAAAACCCAAAGGCCAGATCCTTGCTTTGATGAGATCGCTCTCAGCCTTGGCCACAAATTTGAAAAACCTAGGGTTGTTTAAAACAAAAAACAAAACAAAAAACACTGATGTCCAGGCTCTAACCCCAATCAGGTGAATCAGAATCTCAGAGGGTGAGGCCCAGGAGTCAGTTTGTTAAAAAACTATGCATTACACTGATGTTCATAGTGGTGTTACCCACAATGGCCAAAAGGTAGAAACAACCCAGGTGTCCACCAACTGATAATGGATAATCAAATTGTGGAGTATACACACGATGGAATATCATGCGTGGTAAGAAGAAATGAAGTCATGAAACATATGACAGCATGAATGAACCTGGAGGACATTATGTTGAATGAAGTGAGCCAGACACAAAAGGAAAAATACTGTATGATTGCCCTATTATGAACTAAATATATTATGTAAAATATAAATACATTGGGAAATGGATGTGGCTCAAGCAATTGGGCTCCTGTCTACCATATAGGAGGTCCAGGGTTTGAGTCCCAGGGCCTCCTGGTGAAAGGCAAGCTGGCCCATGTGGTGAGCTGGCCTGCGTGGAGTGCTGGCCCGTGCAGGAGTACTGGCTCGTGCAGGTGTGCTGGCCCAAGCAGAGAGCTGGCACAGCAAGATGATGCAACAAAAAGAGACACAGAGGAGAGACAATAAGAGACACAGCAGACCAGGGAGCTGAGGTGGCACAAGAGATTGAGTGCCTCTTTCCCACTCTGGAAGGCCCCAGGATTAGTTCCCAGTGCTGCCTAAAGAGAAGACAAGCAGACACAGAAGAACACACAGAGAGCTGACAGCAAGCACAAAACAACGGTGGGGGAGGGGGGAGAAATAAACAAATAAATCTTAAAAAAAATAAAAATAAAAAAATACATTATGTGAAATATGAATATGGGTAGAATTGTATATATAAGATAATTTTTCCTTGAAGATGAACAAATGAACATAATACTACACAATGTTAATATCAGACAAAAAAATATTATACTAAGTGAAGGAGACCAGATAGAGTACTACATATTGTATGATTCCATTTTTATAAAATATAAATATAAATCAATTCATAAAGATGAAAGATTAGTTGTTATGTAGATCTGAGGAAGGAATGTTAAGGGGTTTGGAGTCTTTCTTTTCAGAGTAATGAAATTGTTCTAAAATTTTTAGGATGATGAATGTACAAATTGTGATTATACTAAAAGCCATTGATTATATACTTTGGATAGAATAGCCAGAAACAGCAGCTATGTACAGTGGGGGAAGTAAGAGAGATTGAGAAGTGAGGAATTTTCTTCTTTGCTTCTTGGTCTGTTTTTTTGTTTATTATTATTAATATTGAAATAATGAAAATGTTGTGATGAAGGTACAACTATGTGATTATAGCAAATACCATTGACCATACACCTTGGAGGAATTGTATGCCTTATTAATATGTAGCAATAAAATTGATTTAAAAAAACAACAAGTGCTTGTGAGGATGCAGAGAAATAGGCACCTTAGTACATTGTTGGCGTCAATGCAAAATGGTGCAGCCTCTGCAGAAAACAGTTTGGCAGTTCCTCAAAAAGTTAAACATAGACCTACCATATTACCTGGCAATCCCGCTTCTAGATCTCTTTCCAAAATAATTGAAAGCAGGGACTGAGAGATATTTGCATACCAGTGTTCATAGAAGAATTAGTCACAATTGCCAGAAAATGGAAGCAACCAAAGTGTGCATCAGCAGATGAATGGATAAACAAAATGTGTTATATACATACAGTGGAATATTTGTCTTAAAAAGGAATAAAGTTCCAAAACATGCCACTATATGGATGAACCTTAAAGACATCATGCTGAATGAAATAAATCAGACACAAATGGACAGATATTGTATTATTTCACTTATATGAAATAGCTAGACTATGCAAACTCAAAGAGACAGAAAGAAAAGTACAGGTTATGGGGGTGGAGGAAATGGGAAATTAATGCATAATCGGTGTAGGGTTTCTGTTTGGGATAATGGGAAAGTTCTGGTAATGGATGGTGGTAAGGGTAGTACAACATTGTGAATATGATTAGTCTCACTGAATAGTATGCTTGGGAGTGGTTGAGCTTGCAAATTTTGTGTTGTATATATGTTTACACAATTTTTAAAAAAGGAACTAAAGAGACAACGCCATTTAAATGCAACACATGGGAAGCAGATGTGGCTCAAGTGATTGAGCTCCTGCCTACCACATAGGAGGTCCCAGGTTCAGTTCCAGGTGTCTCCTAAAAAAAAAGACCAGCACCCAACAGACACAGCAAATGCAAACAATGAGGGGGTGGGGAGAAATAAATAAGATAAACCTTTAAAAATAATAAAGAAAAAGCTTTGCATTCAAGGTTGGGAACCATTGCTCTGGATTGAAGGTGAGCAAACTGTGGCCCATGGACTAATTCAGACCTGCCACCTCCTTTATTAAAAAGAGATTTATTGGAACATGCACATGCACACATGCAAAACCAAGGGCCAATTCAATAGATTATATTCTGCTAAAAGAGAATTAGTAAACTGGAAAAATGGTCAGAAAAAATAATCATGAATGCAGAACA
>PVKH010049018.1:0-10154 GCA_004027955.1 Chaetophractus vellerosus | reverse complement strand
TTATGGCCAACTCAGAGCCCAGGGAAGAAGTGCTAAGTCAGTCCAGAGGACAATCTGGGTCAGAACTGAGGAACCAAGGAAAAGACATGTCATGCTAAACAGTGGGAAGCCAAGAATGGAATTTGGACTGTGTAAAGGGAGGGAAAAGGTTTTAGGTTCAGAAACCCAAGCTTGTGCTGAAAGAAAATGTTGGATTGGGGTTCATGAGCAGGTAAATTGCTGATGTTTGTTTTGTAGAACAAAAAAAAGGAGAGATCAACTTTCATCGAAATCAGTCGGAGCCAGTTTAGAATTTTGGCTTTGCCACAAAGTGTGTGCCCTTGAGCAATGCATGGAGACTGTGTGTGTGTGTGTTTGTGTGTGTGTGAGGAGGGGGGGATCTCAACTTCTAACCCTATCTAAAAAAGAGGAGGTAACAGTTTGGTTAAAATAGCCTTTAAAATTCCTTCCAGACTAGAAATTCTTTGATTCTATCTTAAATGAAAACAAATAAGACTCTATGTCTCTGGGGGTGGGGGTGGGGGTAGAAACATTGTGCAATCATGGATTCAGGCTATATTTAGAATTATGCTTTGGGGTTATTACTTTTGACAACAACTCATCACCCAGTAGTCCACTAATAAGTTGAAATAACTACTCTGTGTTTTGAAATTCTGAACTGTGATGCCGCTTCAGTTTACTTGAATGAACAGTGGTGATAAAATCAGTTGCAAATATTTCTTTTCTACCCAAGACATCTGTCATGTTCAACTCCTAAGAGCATCCATAAACTTGAAAGGCTGCACTGTCAGGCATCCTCATTTCTCTGCAGGCCCTGTCGCTAATAAGAGCTGTGGTTGGGTTGAAAGGGAGCGGGAATCAGAGGAAAGTGTGGGACTAAAACCCCAACAAATTTAAACGATAACTGCTTAATTTGAAGTGACACTTTTCTGTGTTTGGTCTTTTTTCCAGCACTACAATTTGAGATGTTTGCCACTGAAAGTCAAAATGCCTGCAAAAATAAATGCCCAATTTTCAAATATCTGGTCTGAATCATTTATTTTTAATACTAAACGTCACATAATGTAATGTTCTATCGATTAAATTAAACTGCATGAGTGAAGGAGATAGAATTTCAATCGAATTCTTATGAAAAATGAGCTGCTTGTCGCAGTTTTCCTGGTAGTTCTCTAACATCCTGATTGATACTGGTCGGCTCCCACTTAAATAGCTGGAATCTTGCAGCCATCAAGCTTGGAATGAAGTCCTGTTTCTAAACAAGGGGTACCCCATTTAGGAGGAAAAAAGCCTTATGCCTTTAAAAAGGAAGAAAAAATTCTTGGTTAGTTGGGAGTTTTAAGATTGATTTAAAAAAAAAATTTCTTGGTGTGATTGACACGTTGGAGACTTGCATTCTTTTATTATATATGCTGCATGGCCCAGAGTATGTTTAGAATAGGCACTTTACATTCAGTTCTACCTCCTCCCCCCAATAAAAAAGCCCATCAATGTTGCTGTATGCTGTCTACATAATGTTAATGTGTTCGCACTGATGGTGTAGGGAGATGTTAGCAAAACTGAAGAGCGTAAGGCAGGGGTTCTTAACCTTTTTTGTTCCACGGACCCCTTTGCCAGTCAGGTGAAAACCAGACTCCTCAGAATGTAGCAGCAGATAGTTTTATGACACGCAACTAGAGTGGGGTCTAACAACTATTGTAATTTCAAAGTATGGATGAGCGTAAGCCATTATTCGAGATGTGCAACAACTACAATGTGATATAAAATGAACACTATTGTAATTTATTGCATACATTCCTAAGTGAAGGAAATGATACATTTCAGTTAGAGGATGGAGAAAATAAAGATACTAAGCTGATTTTTTTTTTTCAATTCAAGTGCACTGGAGCCCCTGAAACGGGACCCCTGGCTAATAACCCCTGGGCTAAGGAGATTTTTCTGATGGGAAAGCAGCCGTTTAAAGAGGAGCTACACTTCCTGCAGTAGCAAAATTAGTTTTGTTCCCTGCCCCCACACTACCCCCACAAAATAACATTTTGTTCTTGAGCGAGGAGGGATGAAAATCTTTTCAGTGATACTGCTCAGAAATTCTTTCTTGTTACTTGGAAACTTAAGGCAAAATAAATGGCTTGCCTGTGGTACATGTTGATACTTGGGAGGCAGAGATGTTGAGAGAAATCTGAAATGATGAGTCCACTTTGGGTCCAGAGGCCAGATGTGGTCAACTGAATTAGAACCTTGTAGCCATGGAGGTCTCTAACCTTGTAGCCATGTAGCCAGGCCACAGTTCCCTAGAGACTGACCAAGGCCTGAGACTCATTTTGAAGGACAGATGGCCAAAGATGAAAGGCAGCCTAGAGAATCCAAACCAAGAGCCCCAGGGGAGGGAGCCTGAGCCCAGCGGAGGGGAACACAGTATCTCAAGTGAAAGAGTCAAGCAGAAGAGGCATGAGTATCCCTGGGAGGACAGCAAGGAGGGGTCTTCTCAGCATCATAAAGCAATGCATGAAAGGGCAAAGGCAAAAAGACAAGGGAAATGAAATACACCCAAGTAAGAGCAGTGAAAAAGCAATAGCAGTGGCAGGAATAATTAGAGCAACCAAGGCCGTGCGTTGAACACTGGCGTCAGATAAATTCAGAAGGAATAAACATAAACGTGCACCCCAAAGAAAAGATGATGCAGAAGAAAGAACCATGGCATAGATTATGGCACAGTTATACAACAGAATACTACACAGCCATTTAAAAGAATATATTGAGCAGGAGCAGGTGTAGCTCAGGGGTTGAGTGCCTGCTCAACATGTGTGGGGGCCCTGGTTCAATCCCCAGTATCTCCTAAAATATAAATGTATATATTTCTGTCTTCATGTGAATGTCAAAGATATCTTCCGGAAAAACATCACATGTTGCAGACAGTAAACTCTGAATGATTTGTGAAAAAAAGATATCTATGTTTATAGGTATGGCTATATGTGTGTGTGTAGATATGAATATACATGTGTTTATATGCATTTATGTAAGTAATCTTTTTCTACGCATATATACTTTTATGTGGCATATGGACCATTTTTAGATGTTCTCACAAACCTATTAATACTGTTTTCTTATAGGAACAGATCATGGAGTTTCAACCTGGGGCTGGGGAAAGGATAGGATAAAGGAAAATAAGGAAATGGAACTTTTTACTTTATCTCCTTATGTCACTGTTGTTTTACTGTGATCATATATTAGTATTATGTTAGTATGCATATTAGTACATATATTAGATGCATATTGGTAACAATAATAATTATAATGATGATAATAATGATGATGACAACAATAAATCACAAACAAAGAGAACTAGGACCTAATTTGAAACCTTGTTTCTGGTATAATCAAAGGAAACTTGAAGAATTTAGCAATCCCTTTGTGACAAATAATTCACCCACCTAGGTGCTACTCATAGAAATGTGCTAGAGAGGCTACTAGGTTGAGCTTTGAGGAAACTTGGATATGAAGCACAGTGTTTTGTTTTTTGTTTTTTTTTTTACTGATTATGAACATAATCTTATAGTTTACTCTTTTTTAAATTTTATTTTATTATATATCCTCCCCTTTCTGCTTGCTCTTGCTGTGTTCATTTTTCGTTCTTCTGTGTCTGCTTGTCTCCCCCTTGTTGAGGCAACCCGCCAAGTCAGCTCACCACGCGTAGCCTTGCCTGCTCACGGGCGGCTTGCTCTGCCTGCGAGGGCTTGCCCTGCTCACGGTGGCGGCTTTGCCTTGCCCATGGTGGCTTGCCTTCTCAAGGCAGTCTGCCCGCTCAAGGAGGCCCCGGGAACCAAACCCGGGGCCTCACATGTGGTAAACCGGCGCCCTACCAATTGAGCTACAGCCGGCCCTGAAGCACAGTGTCCTTCTATAAAGCCTTTTATTTCCAAAGTCCTGAGTTGGTGCCCTCGGAAATCACAACCAGAAATACCGCAGCTGAGCTGAGCCTTGCCATCCTTGCTGCCATGAGAAAAATGTCCAGATTCTGGCTGTGGTGTCTAGACTCAGAGATTCCTGCCACACAGCTGCTGCCTGAACAGGGTCTGTCACCGCTCTGGCTCTCCAGTGAAGTCAGCCTTCTACGGATGGGGAGGTGCTGCTGGCCCAGCAGACCACTGCAAAGGGATGTGAACACAGCCTAACGCTTTAGCTGCCCTATTATGCTTCTGATACAGGAATGTCTCATTCAATACGTCAGTGGGCTCGAGTCTCCCTTTTGAGTGTGGGAGAGCATGAACTGCTTACAAATCTTCTTAGGAAGGAAGGAGGGAGGCACTTCTCCAAAGCTATGCCTGAATATCTTCCTCTTGTGAATTATAAAGCAGGAGGCTGCCTGGGGGGCAAGGGTGGATAACATTCTTAGCTTCTGGCTGGGCTGTCAGCCCCCCAAATCTGTTTTTATTCTTCTTTTTCTGCACCATATGGATACAGAAAAAATATAAAGGATGTTCCCTGCCCTTGAGGAATTTATTATCTGGCTGGGGGTCAGCCAAACTACTGCTGGGGAGCCTCGGATCAGCTGCAACACAAGCTTGTGCCATCCCAGCAGGCCCCAGCTGTTCCTCCTGCCGGGGGCCCAGGCCTGGACCAGGATCCGTGGGCTGTAGGGAGAGGCTCTATCTTTTGTTTCACAGTATTGTTTTCTGCCATAATCATGGGAATTTCTCAAACTAAAGGCTTCTGGCAGACCATCTCTGGTTCAAGTTAGCAAGCCATATCATTAATATATGGTGCAAGAACACACTGTTTTCTTTACCAGGGAAAACATACATGTACAAACATATAAACACACGCACACACACACAACACAAATTCAAAACCCAGCAGCTGTAAAATTGGGCCCTTTTGTGGTCACAGAATTTTTAGAACTGGAAGAGACGTTAGAAATCACCAGGTTCAACCCTCTCGTTTACTTAGGAATAGAGGAGCAAAGCCTCACATACCATGCACAGGAAGGTGTTTATTAGATAGGTCATGTTTTCTGACTCCTAAACCACTATTGTTTTTCCCTTGGTAGAATTTGGAAATGCTTGTTGATGTGCACTGAGCTCATGTCATCCCAGTGTATTTCAAATGAGAAGAGATGAATCTCCAAGTTATACCTTTAGCTTTACTCCTTTATTATATATGACTAACTCAGGTCAACATGAGCACTGGAAAGTGAAAAGTTAATTCATCTCACTGTGTTTTTTTTTTGTCTCTTTTAGGTATGAGAATAGAGATAAGATGGGATGAGGGAGGGGGAGCGAGAAGGGACTGGGGTGGAGACCAGATGATCCATCAGAGCAAGGTGGGGTCTGGAATGGCCTTGCAAGTACACAAGAGGCAGATAATTCACAAGGGAAGGTGGAAGAGGGCAGGGGCCTGAGAGGTCTGGCAGCTGCCTGAGGAGCAGGGACCTACCATGAAGAGAGTCAGGGAGGGTTCTGACAGGACTCTACTCCAAAAGGAATTGTGCCCATGAAATGACTGCTGTGGGGAATGAGACAAGCCCACAGATACTGAAATAGGCTGTTGAAACTAGTCATTAGTTATGAGAAGTGAGGCAAGTTTTCAAAATTGGGGCATAGATTCCTAGCCGGATCAACAGCAATAGTGACTTGATGCTTAATCTAGAATCTGTCAGCCTAGGATGCTTTCATTTCCTCCAGACCTCTCGGATGGCGTTCAAGTCGGCAGGTGGACCCAGGGAGCAGGGTGGTCATTGCAGGATAGGAGCAGTGCCCAGCATTTGGAAAGGGATGGATCAAGAATAGCCTTTCAATTGAACACAGAAAAGACAGAGGTGTGTAAAGAAGAACAGGTCTGCAAGACTTGACTTGTAACCTGGTTCTCTACATTAAAATTTTTAAAGAAAGAAGCTGTTAATTAGAATGGTTACTGGGCAACATATAGGAAACAGAAAGGTGGACTCTAGAGGCCAATGTTGGCATTGCCTTTCCAAACACTATCCAGGGCAAAGGAGCTTTACCCAGTAGACTTGGAGCATTTGAGTCTCACTGCTGGTCTATACTTTTGGTGGAGGTGGATGCAGGCTTAATGAGAAACGATGAAATATTTGAATTATAGAACATCCTCCTCTTGCCTCCCTCTGGTTCTGTGTACTCCAGGTAATGTTCTGAGCAGCATTTGACTTCTCATATGTGCAAGACCAGTAGGAATACTCTGGTGTAAGAGACAGTTACATTTTCATTATAAATTAATAAATTGGCTTTATGGTTTACACATTGCTCTCTGTGACTTGGGTAATGTGAATTTGTCATTAAAATATGAACCCGATCTTGACATGTTATCAAAATTGTGTGTGTGTGTGTGTGTGTGTGAGGCTGACTGCCACACTGTGGACTGTGCAAAACTCAATGATAAATGTTACCTTTAGAGGTAGATGATGACAATTGATTGCCGTCAGTGTATTAACAAGGGGTGCATTGGAGTACTTATGCAAATGGGGAGAGTGGTAAAGTCATCTCAAAAAAGGCCAACTTCTAAATGGGTGCCAAAATGATTTGTGAGGAGTTGGGGAGAGTTCTAGTGAGAGGGGGAAAGGGGAAAATGCAAGAATTTCAGTAACAGGGTTAAGTAGGAGGTATAAAGGTGAAGACGGCTAACATTAAAAAGTTCCTGGAAAAACTGGGCTCTGAAGTATAAAAGGTGAGATAGGAAGGTAGTCAGAACACCAGTTTTTTCCCTTGAGGCCTTTGACATTATGAGCACTCAGCATCAGTCTAAAAAGCTTGCTTTTTCTCCCTCTGGGTTGGAGTAAGTTTGGAACCCCTCCTTGAGGAGTGCTATCTGGTGGCTTCTCCCAATGATGGAAGAAGAAGTCATGTTTTCTTATGCTGTTTTCAAATCTTTTGATCAATCTTGGGGTCAGAACATTCTATGCAGTTCAAAGATTTGACATTTGCTTCCCTCTTTTCAACTTTTCTACACCACTTAAAATATATTAACATTTATTAGATCTGATAGATAACAATCTGTTGAATCATGAAAAATCTGATTAAAATGAAACATTTAGGAGGAATTCAGAAAAAGGGTTTTCTCCTTTCTGTGATTCTGGGGTTTGTGAAGTCTGTGTGAGTGGTCGGTTGTTGGTTCATACTCTTTGCTAAAAGGGGTGTCTCAGTGAACGATATGTGAAGGAAAAATAGGTAAAGAAAAAACAGGAGAGCAACTAAAATTACCCCCCCAGGTATCCCCTTTATGGAGGAGTCCTGCCCCTCTAGATCAGATCATATAAATGTTTGTGTTTGGCTCTGCATAATCAGCATTCGCAGATGTGTTGTGAGATACAGTTGGGTGACAGTGAGAAGCTGAGCAGCCCTGGAAAAATCACCTCCCTGTCATGGAGCTTTCTGTAAAGAGCACTGCACCATCTTTTCAGAACCACATCGACAAATGTACCCTGAAGGAAATTAGCATTCCCATCTCTGTTGACTCATGGGGCGGGAACAATCAGTCCACAAACAAGTATGTGGGCTAGCCCACATGACCCACCCACCAAATATTATGAAGTTGATCTCCATCCCCCCTCCCCACCCCAAGAGTATGTTGACAAGTGATGGGAAGAAGGAAGCCATTCTCCCCGCCCCATCTCCTTTTTGACATCCGTTGGCTTACATTCCTCTGGTGTTCTAAGAATCATAAATGTGCTAGATAGAGTAATGGTAGCAAGGTAGAGAACAGGGGCAGAGGGCCTAGGAAGAGGAGAGGAGTGAGGAGACGTTTTATCATCCAATATTTTGGACACAAAGGTCACAGAAGAAGCCAAGTTTCCTATCATAGAGGCAATAATTGTACTCCTAACATTCAATAAAAAGTAAGCAAACAAAATTAAGATTTTGAATCCATTTGAACAGGGATCAGTATTGAAACTGTAGATTATTTATCCACATTCCTGGATAAATAACCTGTTAAAGATTATTTCTCTATACCATAAGCAATTCGCCAGGTAAAGACAGTAAGTCGGGACCAAGTTAATAATGATAATCACGTGTTCATATATGGCATTTAGTTTATGAAAATATAAAACTCCCACTTTGCAGCTCTTATGAACTATTATTGTCCAACAAACAAATCCATCAATTAGCTCTAGCTGTAGGTTTGTTTACCTGCTGCCTCTCTTTTCTTCCTCTAATTTAAGAGACAGATGTAATTTAAAATGAGGATTAGAAATAACTGCCCTGAAATTCATGTAACTTTCAGTAATTCTGGTTTTGCTTCTGGTAAAGGTTGTTGTATAATTAGCTGATTCATAAAGCACAGTAAGTATCATATTAAAAAAAACAGAACCCTTTGGAAACAAGTGACAGATGATCTACAAATAGATAGCCATGCAATGTAAACATTAGTAGGGAAAATTCATTAAGTGCCTGCTAAAAGCATTTGATTTAATGGTGCCTATTTTTTTTTTCATAAGTAAACCAAAATGACAAACGATAATTATATGGAAGATGTGTGACATGATAAATCAGAAAACACATGATGTATTTTCTCGTTTTTTACAAAGTCTCAGATTTTTTTTCAGCTGGTTTGTTGTTTTACAAAAGACTCCTGATTTTTCACCCATAGTTCATCTCCTGGGAAGCACCATAATTAAGGTCGCAAGAATTAAATAGGCTGGCACAGTCATCAAATGACAATGAGCCATCCATGGTGTTGGGACATCAATCTAATAGCATAAAAAGTGTTGGTTTTGAAAATCTTCCTCTGTTTTTGTATAATTGCCATTTCTACTTGTATAAAACTGAGGTTAATTTATGATGGGTTTATTTCTAGCCAATCCTGCTAATGTTCCAGGACTTTTCATATTCTGTATCATTTGATATGTACTGTCATAAAGCTTTTATATTTTTCAAACACTTCAGCAGTTTTATGCACTGGGTTTGTTATTAAATGTCATTGTGTCACTTTATGAGATCCTATTTAAAGAAAGTTAGAAGCTAGGGAAAGAGATGGGAAATATTTGTAATTTGACCTCAACTAAACTCAAGGGCAATATAAGACTCAGTAAAAAAGAATTTATAAATTTCTCAGGTGCTCATCATAAAAATGAAGCCCAAACAAAATAAGACAGCACAAATCAAATCAAAACAAAACCAAACAAAGAAAACCCACGATGAAACCAAACCAAATAAAAAAACTCGGTGATCACTTCGTAACCAGATATTAGGTTTTATGAACATGAAATTCTAGACAAGGTCTCATGTACTGGTACTACATATCACATTCCTTTAAAGTCCAATTCAAATGTCTCTTTCTCGATCTTTCAGGCAGAATTAGGGATGCCTACTCCTGGATCACCATAGCATTTTGTTCTAATTGTGTTTCTTCCCATGTGGTCTTATAGATAATTTTCCATCTGATGGACAGCCACACGGATTGGGACTCACCTAGAACAAGGATGTTGCTTGACCCATCTTAATTTTTCCAATGTCTAAGACCTGTCACATGGAAGGCGCTCAATCCTCATGTTTGGAACAACAAAGAGTTTTTGTGATTTTAGGACTTAAAGCATTAAGAGTTGCATTGTCATTGCATAAGAAAGAAAAGACCTGATTGGATCGTTCCCTCTTAACAATTGCCTAAAAGTTTAGTGATAGGATGGCTGGGTCTACATAGCAGAAACTGGAGTAGAGCTTTGGCAATAATTTAGTGTGATGCAAATAACGCAAATCAAACATTATAGATATCTGAGGCCTTTTCCAGTTGAAATTTTCCAGAAGCAGAGAGGCTTACGTAAAAATTTATTATTATTATTACTATTATTTTTAACATGGAAACCCCTCTGTTTCTCCAATTGTTTCAGTTACCCTCCACCTTTTTTTGAAGCAAGTTGAACCATATTTGGAGTGGGGCCTTGGGACAAGCTGTGTAGACAGTCACTATTGAGGTATATATCCAAGGAATATCAAAACACTCTTGTTCCAGGTTATTTCCCAAAATTCATCCCTTTGTGATCCTATGCTACATTTTTTTTTTTAAAGATTTATTTATTTTATTACATATCTCCCCTTCCCCCCCGCTGCGGGGAAGCGCTGAGACTGGTCACTGCGCAGGCGCGGCTTTTCCCGCTTGTGGGCGGCTTCTGCTTCCATTCACGGCTGGCTCTTGCTTCAGTTCGCGGG
>PVKH010049017.1:0-10145 GCA_004027955.1 Chaetophractus vellerosus | reverse complement strand
AGAGTGGCTCAAGTGTTTGAGCTCTCACTGCCCACATGGGAGGCCCTGGGTTCGGTTCTCGGTGCTTCCTAAAAGAAACAAAACAAACAATGAGCATACAACAAGCAGACATTGAGCAAAAACAATGAGCAAACAATGAGGAAGAAACAAAATGATCAGGGATAGGATGTGGCTCAAGCGGTGGGACACCCACCTCACATGGGAGGTCCTGGGTTCAGTTCCCAGTGCCTCCTAAAAAACAAACAAGCAGACAATGAGCAGGGAAAAAATATATAAAGTCTATGGGCACCAATACTTAACCAAGTCCCATGCTTTTGGAGGTATTTGCAAGCTAAATTTTTTAAAAATGCAATTAGCTAAAAAACAAAAAAAGATGTTCTGCAATACTGTAATTCAAGAAATGCTGCCAAAAACAGGATAAACAGGATTACTGTTTTTTACCTCACAGAATGACTTAAATTTATTTGAAATGGTGTTTTACTATAGGAATGCTTTTTATATTAGTCCTATATACATAGATATTTAGATAACTTCTGGTTCTAGGGTATTAAAATCAATGCTAAGAACAATTGTGCTTTTTGGTGGGCTTTGTTTTGTTTTTCACTCACAGCAGCGTAATTAATACTAGCCCCAGGGGGGTGACTGTGGCTCAAATGGCTGGGTGTCGGTCCCATATGGAGGGGCCTGAGTTCGATCCCCGGGACCTCCCAGTAAAAATAAAAAAAGAATACTAGCCCCAAACTGGAAACAGCCCAAGTATTCATCAATAAGAGAATGGATAAGCAAGTTTGTAATTTCCCAACTGCTATGATAAATACTACAATTTTTGTTTTTTACCAAGAAAAATGCTTTTTAATATGAACAATATGTATATGAGTACACAAGTGCAATACACAAGCAGAAAATAATATTTTATCAATGATGAAATTATTGTCTCAGCTAAGAAGCCAGAAATTAAGTTATTGAAGAGTGTTCAGAAAAAAATATTCTTTAAAGTTCTATTCTATTTACTATGTTGGGAAATAAAACATTTACTTGGCTCTGGTCACAGTTCCATTATGTCCACTTTCTTTGTAAGTTAAGCTTTAATGGGATCCAGTTTTTATTTTGCTTCTTCAGTTTTCACTTGAGCAAGAGATAGATTCAGCATTAAATCTAATGGGGTAGGGAACAGGGAGTTGAGGCTTAAAATGTACAGAGTTTCTCTTTGGGATGGTGGAAAAGTTTTGGTAATAAATGGTAGTGATGGTAGCACTACATTGTGAATCTAATTAACAACACTCAAATATATATTTGAATGTGATTAAAAAGGGAAATTTTAGGTTGTATGTATATATGTAACTAGAATAAAATTCTTAAAATTCCAGGGAGCTACACAATACAGACAGTGAACCCTAAGTTAAACCATAGGCTACAGTTAATAGTGCAATTATAAAAATGTGCTTTCATCAGTCGTAACAAATGTACCAAAACAATGCAAGGTGAAAGTAATAGGGTAGTATGTGGGAATCTTGCATTTTGTGCATGACGGTTCTGTAAACCCACAGTTTTCCTAATTAAAAAAACAATAACATCCCAATAGGAAGGTCTAAGATAAAAGAAGAGATGAAAGGCAAAAAAAAAAAAAAAGAGGTAAATATATAAGTAAATACAAACAAATCTTTAAAAAAGAACACTTTTCTTTTGTAGCAAAATAAATCCATGATTATTTAATTAAAATGGATTCCTCCAAGAATCATCAACATTGAACACATTGATATGCACGTATTTCTTTTACTGGTAAATAATATGCCTGTGTCCAGAGCATAGAAGCAAACAAGAAAAATAAATTTGATGGAGGACAGCCACAGATGACAAATGTCAATAACCGTTTCAAATGACAAAACAATAACAACTCCATTTTCTTCCTGCCCATGCTTTCATTTGATCCACAAAATAGGCCTGAGACAAATCATTCTTCTATCAATGAGGATATGGAGGCTCAAATTGAATAAACAACTTGCTGAGGGTCTTCTAACCCCACACCAATATCTCTTCATGTACCCTTCCATCCTCCATTTACATCTTGAGTAAATGGACATGTAAGCAGTGAATGCAATATTGACTCTGTGTTTAGGACATGAAGGGATGGTTGATCTTTATGGTCATTTTCTAGTTTTCTCTGGCCTTGCACCACCCCTCCCCCACTCCAGGATCTGCTCAGAAACTTCTTCTCAAGGAAGCACTCCCTGCTGGCCTTCCTGCTACTTAGCTCTGCTCGTCCCAGCAATTATCTCCAAGAAACAACATACACTTTTATATTTGTTAACATGACCCTTTGTCATTATCATTTATTCTTTCAGTTAGTGACCATGGGGTAAGTCAATGCTATTAGAAGAAGGACCTTGTGGTGGGGGATGCAAAGGCAAGAGAAAAACTCCCAACTTAAAATAATCCCTATGTAATAAAGTGAAGACCTTGACTTCTCCATTCCATACATGTGAGCTGAGTTGAGTGCTATTTTCACTCTTTTATGCCAGGCTGTATGACAGCAACCGAGGTCAGAAATTAGTAAGACAAGAGGAATGGGGGAGGAACCCGATATACAATTCACATTACGCAATCAGCTAGTAAATAGAAAAGGCCATGTAAAAACTGTCGCAAGGAGACAGAGAGCAAACTGAGGGAGTTTCAAAACCACTTCAGGATGGAAATGATCAGGAGGAAGGAGCATATGAAATGGATCTTGACAGAGTATGGGAGAGGAGGCTGCTCCACTCAAAAAAAAAACGACCAGGGTTGGGGAACTGCAGGTACTGTTTGGGGCACCGAAAATTTCCCAGGTGGATAGGAGAAAGAAGGTGATATGACCAAGTAAGGGATCACCTTCCAAATCATGAATCGCACACATCTGAATTTTATTTAAGAAGTAATTGGTATTTTCGAAGGTGTTTCCATAGAGGGAATAAAAGGATCAGACACATTAGGTTGTAAGTGCCTGGAATAAGGGGGGATACGCTTTTACATGTTTTATATCTTCTTCAGCATTCAGGAGAGTGTTTGATATGAAACACACACACAAAAGCAGCTAAGCTCAGCAAACATAGGTACCAGCAAGTGCAAGGAGGAATAAGATATGGTTCCAGTCTTTACAGCTAGGGCAAGAGGCAGAATTAGAAACGACAGAGTTCAGTGGCATTAGAAAGGTGAGGGAGGGGGAAATGGATGTGGATCAAGCAATTGGGCTCCCATCTACCATATAGCAGATCCAGGGTTCAATTCCCCCTGCCTCCTGGTGAAAGGCAAACTGGCCTGTGCAGAGAGCTGGTGCAGCAAGATGACACAACAAAAAGAGACACAGAAGAGAGACAATAAGAGACAAAGCAGATAAGGGACCTTCACTCCCGAAGGTCCCAGGATCGGTTCCCATTGCCGCCTGAAGAGAAGATAAGCAGACACAGAAGAACACAAAAGTAAATCTTAAAAAAAAAAAACACAACAGAAAGGTGAGGGGGGTATGCTAGGATGCTGTGGAAGCACAAAAGGGCACTAACATTGATGCTCAGTTCAGAGTTGTGGCCCAACTCTGTGGCAGTGTCTGGGGACCGAAGGCCGGCATCAGATGTGCAGGTACAAAGTGTGATTCTAAAGAGACTGCCCAGAATCTGTCCCCGTATGAGTGACCCTGACTCTGCCACTGATAAGCTGTGTGAGCTTGAGCAAATAAAACTCTCAGAAGCTGTTTCTCTGAGCTACAGAATTAGGAGTGACATGACAGTAAACTTTCTACTTAAATTCTGGATCAGCTCTAACCTGATAAGCTGGGTGATTTGGTGATTACTCTGATTCCAGACCCCTTCTCTCCTTGCTTTTCCCACCATGTGCTTTGAGCTCTGTAGTGTGGGGGTCCTGAGAGCCCTCCAGCTTAAAGGCTGCGATAGAAAATCATCAAGACCCTCTCTCAGCAGACTTGAGTTGACTTGACATTAGTCAGCTGAGTGCATGCCATAGTCTTGCTCTTGTGCTGAGTGGCTGCCTCAGGGCCTCCAAGGGTTCTGTCTACAGACACCAGTCTCTCTGTTCCAGCCTCTCCGACTCCTCCCTTTGAGCCCCCGGGCTTCCCTCAGCCCCCTCTTGACGGCTAAGCCAATTCTCCCACTCCCACCGGTTTCTAAGAGAAAGAGACCTCTGTGCTATGTCTCATGTTATCTAGTCCTTTTAAAAATGAGACTAGAATAGCCATAACTCCTCCCTCCATGGAAAGCCCTCATGTCACTCTTTTAATTGTGTGATGAATTAAGCCCTGCTGAACTGCTTTCATAAATCAGCTCGATAATGCTAGAAACTTCAGGAAGGAAAATGGAGTCGACGTGGGGGCTCTAACAGTCACCTTAAAAGATAGAGAAGGGGAAAGAGAGAAGGGCCAGCAGTCAGCCAAAGGAAAGAGACAGATATGAGCTGGCAAGGAAAATAGAAGGAGCATAGAAACATCTCCTCTTCAGAGCCGGGTTAGTGTGGGCAGGCACCAGAGGCTCTGCTACAAGGACCTCCCATGATGTCCAAGAGAAAAAAAATAAAAATAAAAAAAGATGAGAGCATGCGGGTGTTTTCATTTTAATTAGGGTTATTTATAGGGTCGAGATTGCTATGTTTACATGTGTGCATTTTCTTTTTCAAGGGTCATCGTCAGCTTTTTTGGTCTTCTCATTACAGAAACTGAGAGGCAACCCACTAGGCTTCTGGTTAGCACTGATCTGAGAGTTGGTCAGCATATGGCAGGGACATTCCAGAAACTTCTGCTGAGTCAGGTAGAGAATGAGCTGAGTCTTGAGAAGCAGGCGTTCGGAGACTGTGCCACTTCTGTCCCAGAGAAGTTGTAAACTGCTGACAACTCTTGGATACTCCTGGGAAGGAATTTTCTGATGTCTGCCTGGACACTGAGCCAGGAATTTCAGGAAGCAGTGAGAAAACCTGGCAAATAACCCTCTCCGTGTGGAAGCTAATGAGTTTGAACACTGAAGGAAACAACTGAGGGTAAAAAGTCACCCAGAGCTGTCTCCCAAAAGCTTCTCCATGGTTTGGAGAGAGGGAAGAAAGACCCTTGAGTGTTTTGCCCTTGACTGAAAAAACAGCCCTGGATGAGGAGTCAGGGCATCTAAATGCTAGTCCCACCTTTACCCATAAACAGGGTCCTGGATGAGTCACTTCTCTTCTCTGGACCTCAGTTTCTCTTTCTATAAAATGAAGAGGCTTTTGATCTGTAAGAGCCTTTTCTGTTCTTATATATTGTGAATCAGAGAATTCTGAGAGAAGAGGTAGCTACTACCTCTTCTCACTATTTCTTCAAAGCATCGTCAGTTTCCCAGCAGGCCTCTTCCTGGGATCCTATAACTAGGTGCTTGCTTTTGAGGAAAAAGTTAAGAGAAATGATAGTAGCTGGTCAAATCTGCCCACCTCCAGGTGACTCAACATGTTTGAAGATCCACTCATACGTGAAAACACATACCACAGAAGAAGAGTCCTTTAATGCCTGAGCTTGATGTTTGATATGAATAAATCTCATTCCTCTGCTGAGGGAAGTCCACGTGCCTCTGAAAGCAAGGAAAAGAAGCATGCATTTATCCAATAAACAATCACACAAATGTAAGGGCAGGTGGTATTTTGAATCTGTATGTACCCCAGGAAAGATCATGTCCTTAGAGCTGCTACATTTCTGTAAATGTGAACCTATTGTAGATTTTGATTAAATCACTTCAGTTGAGGGTTGGTTAGATTATTTCAGTAAGGCATGACCAAGGTGTACTCTTCCTGGAATCCTTCATAAACAGGAGAAACATGCAGAGACACACAAAGAAAAGACCCAGGAGCTCAGAAGGGAAGCCCACCGAAGCTGAGAGAGAGAGCCATGAGAGTAGGAAGCTGAAATCAATGGAACCCAGGAAAGAGAAAACCACGGAAGGAGCAGCCAGAAGCTGAAAGAAACAGAGCCTGGAGCAGAAGGCAGAGATGGGCCGATGCCGCCATATGCCTTCCCATGTGACAGAGAAGTCCAGGATCACCTGCAGCCAGGTCTTTGGAGAGAGAGCTTCACCTGATGCTTTGATTTGGACATTTTTCTCAGCCTCAGAACTGTAAGCTTATAAGTTAATAAATCCTGAATGTAAAAGCCAAGCCATTTCTGGTATGTTGCCTTGGCATCCTTTAGCAAACTAAAACAGGGCATAATAGGCAAAGGGGCGGGGGGAACCAAAAAGAAAGGAACAGGAAGTGTGTTCTCTCCTCCACATGCAAAGCCACTCATGCTCTCCATTTTGTCCCCCAAGTATTTCATTCTCCTCACAACCCAGTTCTGACTGGTTTACCCCTCAGCCTCTGAATACTCCTGCCTTGGGCAAGAGAGGCAAAAAATAGAAAGACTGAAAGGTGAAGGATCTGAAGGAAAAGAGCTTGAGAAATTTGTGAGGGGAGAGCATGCCAGAGAGAAAGAGAGAAGATAAAATGCCCACAGGAAAAACACCTGAACAGGACAGGAATGGTGACTTTGTGCTCCATAGATCACCTCCAGGCAGGTTGTAAAGAGCCCTTGCCTCATGGGGTCGCAGAAGAGGACACCCACTCCTGCCACTCATCCTTGCCCTCTCTGGGGCTCATCCATGAACTCTCCCCCAGATGTTTCCCTCCTGTTTCTGAGTGGAAGGGAATGGATGGTGTCTAGGTGTTCTATGAAGGAAAAAGTGCCCTCCCCACATACACGGAGGCCATCAGTTCTCACTGCCATGCTGTCGTGGAGACCTCATTTTCTTTGCCTCCCTCCAGTTCTTTAGAAGGGAAAGAGGAAAAGAATGGTGGGAAACTATTTTCTCCTGGGTCTCAGCAGCTAAAGACCAAAAGTTCTGATTTGGAACCAGACTGTGAAGAGAAAGAAGATTAGCACCCCTGTAAATTAGCATCTATGAGCTATGGTATACACCTTTGCTTGTGGTAAGAAGAGAGCCCTGGTGAGTCAGTATATTATTCCTAGGAATTTGGCCAGCCTGTTTGCTTCGATCCTGAGACCTTTCTAACTCATTTGTGGTTCCCATATGCTGAGGAAGCCATTCTTTCAGAGGGGAGGGGATGTTATCCATTCCTCAAATTGTGCAATCATCAAATTACAAAACCAAAGCACATTGCTGTCCTGCCAGATTGCATCTGACCCCAAACAATTAAGGGACCAATGCCGGTCATTTGCATGGCATTTTGTATCCCAGAAAGAAATATGAAAAAATAATAATAATTCATCCTTGAACGACTGGGTGAAACAACCTCATGGCAATTTTTCAACTCCACAGAATGCTTACAAACCCTTCCGACACTAGACATAGGCCAGTAATGATATATCCCATAGAAATTGCCCAAAGGCATTCACAGCTAAAACTCTGGAATTTGACTCAAAATCAAAAATGCCACAGCCTGATTTCCTTTCAGTCCAGCCTAATGTTTCTCTAGTTCGTCTTCTAGCCAACTCTAAGAGTTGGCCAGATGCTGAAGTAGCCTCTTAATTTATTTTGCAAGTTGGGGAAAGGATGGTCTTAGCCTAAGACACAAGGGACTCGCTCTATACATTTAGATACCCCTGGCCCCAAACGAAGGCCCTTCTAGAAGCATACAAACTTAAATCTTTATTGACTATCAAGGGCTTCCTTGCTAGAAACATTCTGAACTGGAGACCATTGCAGACAGGAGCCCAAGGACCCAAGTCCTTCTTTACCTTTTTCTCCATATGGGCCAGAACTAAGACAACTCCCAAACCACAATGTGTTCTGTCCTAGCTCTTTCCTAAAATCTCTGCTTATATTTTCTACATGTTTGATTCTTAGGAAGCCAGGTCTCCATTCAACACCTCTTTTACCCTAAGAAGGACTTCTATCCATTAATACACATTCTTCCATTTTATTCTCAGTCCACAGCTTCCAGATATATTCCTGAATCAGTAATGGCACATATCTTTTTCATTTGTTACTCCCCAGTTTTCCGAGAGATGGCAGATTCTGTCAATTCCAGGAACACCCTCTAAGTTTTTCTACCATTACTCCAGAAAGAAAGACTTAGGAAATATTGTCAAATCACTGGTTCTAATCCTTCAGGAAAAGGATCCACTTGATGATTTCATCTTCACCCAGCCTGACTTTCTAATGCTTTCCCCCTGATTTTTTTCCTTTCCTCAGAAAGGAGGCTTTCATTTCATCTCACTTCTGTGGGGACAGAGATCATGTCTTAGTTGTTAGCTTTCTCACTACATCTTGGTGGCAAAAGTTCTTGATTTGTCCCCTTATCTCCACAGTAGCTTTTGACCTCTCATAACCAGGAGAATGCTAAAGTGAAAGGGTTGGCAGCAATTTGAAGATATCTCTCTGGCTGATGGTTCTTTTGCCTTTCTGTCCTCTAGATTTTTCTGTCTTCTGAGATATCTTGATCCCCTGGGAGAATGAATGCAAGTACTCCCTCCATGACTCAGCCCCCGCACCTCATTTTTGGTTAAATTATGACCTTGCTGAGACACTGAATACTCATTTTCCTTTTCTTGGCATTAATACTGAACTGTTGCTGCAATCAGCCCAGCTCCAATGACTGGAACTTGAATGCTATGCGAGTCTAAATCAAAATTGAATGATGATGTTTCTGCCTCTCAGTAAGCAGTTCATATTCCATTCTCTCTAAATACCATTATATCAACTATCTCTAGTGAGTAAGATGATTTCTAAGGCCCAGCAAAGGGACCACTTACTTCAAGAAACATTAGCTAGAGCTACATTCAAGAAAATTTTTAAAAATGGGCAGACCCTTGGGGAGCGGACGTACCTCAACCAGTTGGGTGCCCACTTACCACATGGGAGGTCCCAGGTTCGGGTCCGGGGCCTCCTAAAGAAGACAAGCAGCAGATGTCGCACCTGCCTCAATGAGCTAGACACCACACCTGCTGCAAAGAGCTAGCTGCCACACCAACTGAAATGAGTTACATGCCGTACTCACGGCAACGAGCAGATGGCTCAACGAGCAGATGGCACAAACCAGCAGACACCACAGCCCACGGCAAGTGGATGTGGCTCATGCCGTTGGGAACTCACCTCCCATGTGGGTGGTCCCAGTTTCAGTTCCCATTGCCTCAGGGAGAAGGTGAGCAAACAATGAGCAGACAGACAAGAGAACCGTCTGAGGGAGGGAGGGGATCAATAAAAATAAAATAAAATAAATAAATCTTAAATATATACATATATTGGAATTTTTTTTTTTAAAAAAAGGGCAGACCCTTGAGATTGAAATGGAGTGGTGTCCATGGAATAGTATAGTCACCCAGGTAAATTTCCTTAAATTTTTGTCATGCAGAGCCTTCTCTACCATCCCTTGATCTGTGTGCTAGATTAAAACAAAATGATAAAGGTTTTACTATGACTTAACAGGACAGATATGATGTGGTACCAGCTAATATCTCCAAACTCCTCTGCTATCCCTCTCCTCTTTTTGATCATTGTTTGATTGTGCAGAACTGAAACGTACAAGTCTCTTCCCTCCCACACTCCCTGGAAATCTTTACACACACTGTTTACTCAGCCTGGAATGTTCCTAAAATTTAACTAACCCTACATGTCCTTCAAATCACAGACATCCATATCTCCTGCCCTGTCATCCAAGATTAATCCACTAGTAACCAACACCTGTGACTTTTCTTCCCCAGCATCCATTCAACCTTTTATGAATAAGCATATCCCATCCTTTCTGGGGAATATTCCTCTCCCTCATGCTTAGACCATGGCTCTCATTCTGGGAAAATGGGAGGAATTCCCATATGGTACAGGCTTAAGTGAAACAGTGATTGGTATGAAGATGGGTTCTTCACCTGAGCAGACTTTTCTGAAAATGTGGGATAAACAGTCTCACTCTTGCCTACTGGACTTAAAGTTGAAGTGTAAGATCTAGAGTAACTGTATATCTACAAGGGTTTTATGCTAAGGGAGTCCACACAGTAGAAGCAAGACTGGGAAATGAAGAGACACCTGACTCAGATGGCTTAGGAGCCCATCACCAGATGTGCCTGAAGATTTTGACCTTTAAATTTTGTGAGCAAATAAAGTTCCTTTGGACTAGAGCCAGGTTGATATGGGTTTTTTATCATTTTCAAGACAAAG
>PVKH010049016.1:0-10211 GCA_004027955.1 Chaetophractus vellerosus | reverse complement strand
CCAATGCTCCTACCTGCCTAACTATTGCATATTGGGAATACCCAGAAGCCGCATGATAAATTCTGATTTGGATTATCAATTTAGTGTCAAAAGTGACTCAGTGGTTTCAAGTCTGTCTTGATTGGGTAGGGGGCTCTACCATCTGAAACTTGTAGCTATGATGTCAGAGGAGGAGGATTGCTCCTTTTCTCCTGCCCACTTCCTCTTACCTGTGGGTATAATACTACAAGGTAGTTCTGTCTGATCCCCCAAACATTCAGATCTTCAGATTCTGAGATGGTTAGCAATTTTGGTGGACCTAAGGCTGATGTCTCTTTATAACCGTAGATATGACCCTTTCTGCCTAGCACTTTTATCCATTCCCATCTGTGAAACTGTTTGAATTTCCCTGTTGCCAAGAGAAGATCTCAATGATTATCTAGTCCATTTTGCTCATGATAAAGCCTATGTGCCAGGAAATGAGGTGATTTTCCAAGATCACTAAGATAGTTGGTATGAGAGCCAGGTCACTAATTCTTAGCCTAGTACTCTTTCCACTACATATTAGCAACTTTTTCTGCCTTATTATATATAGGCCCTAGCATTGGTTCACACTAATATGTGTTGAACATTGTACTAAGAGATTTACACATGTTTATCTCATCGGTTCATCATACTAGCCCTTCAAGTAGGTATAACTGACAGCAAAAGAAGGGAACAGGCTCCGGGAGTGAAACTACTTGCCTGTGAATGAGTTGGGGTTTGGAGCAAGGTCCAAAGACCATGTACATTCTATTAAGCAACTTGGCCATGTTTGGGCCTAAGAACTAAAAAGGACTTTGGACTGGGGCCGGGAATTATCGCCTTTTGCTAGTAACATTTTGCAGAAATTCGAATCTGGGTTGACTCTAAATTTTCATCTTTACCTTCTACCAATGAGGCCTTTAAGGATGTCTCTCCACTTAGACATCATCCCTTCACTGCAATCATGTTTGAGTCAAGTGTATTCTCTGTTTTCCTTCTGGGAATGATAGCATTTTAAGGAAATTCCAAGTCTCAACATCTTTCCTTCTTCACACATAATGCACATGGTCAGGCAGCTGCCCAGGGCCAGGCTCCATCTCACACATTGAGTCCTGCAGACATATCATGAGGAGACAGCTAAGTGTGCTTCCTTTCTGGCTTGTGCTCAGATGTCTCTGACTTCCCCAGCCAACAGCTCTCTGAATAATTTTTATGGAATTATTGACCCACTGTGAGCTCTGACTTTCTCTCTTTCTCTCAGGCCAGCTGTGATTGATTTTTCTAGGAGAAAAGCTGCTAAGACAAAGAAAGGGCCAGAGAGAAATGGGAAAGAGTGCAGGTTATTTGCCCACACAGTTCCTCTGGGGTGGCTGGGAGATGAGGTGGGGAGAGAAGGTAGGGAGGAAGGCAACGCTACTTTTGATACCAACCCTTCCCTCTTCCCAGAGTGAGACTTGTTCTTCAAGAAGGTTTTGCAACTCTTCTGAAACCCTCCAGATAATAGAACCTTGTTAGAGCCATGGACATCCTAAAGAGAAATGAGTAAAGAGACTTTTTAGTGTGGAAGCATGCTCTGGTGGATATCAAACTTCTTCATGGAAGTGCCTTTCTAAACTGCCTCTCATTCATCTTTTTTCTCCTTTCCTCTACTTATCTAGTATTTATCTAGGACTCTTTCCTCATTTCTGCCTGATTCAATAACTTTCTTCAACCTGGAACTGGCTTTCTTATCACTATAATTGCTGCAATGCATTCTATGATGATTTTCAATAGAGGACTTAAGTATGCCTTGTTACTGCATTATTTTTAAGGTCTAAGAAACAATTCATCTTGGTCTGGGAATTAAAGCTGTAAGTGTTACTGCCTTATTTTAAAAATCATAAATGCCCCAAGAGTATAATGGCAGCCAATCCTTTTGTAGTAAATGTCCAATGTATCATAGTGAATAGTTGTGAATAGTTCTGTGAGGGTCTTAGTTATTTGTCTTATGTAGACCAACACTGACCTAGCATAAAATGCCAAGGATGTGGTAAGCAAGTCCCTGAGGTGAGATGACAAAGAAGATTTTCTTTCTCTGTCAGCATCCAGTCTAGATTATTGAGATGGAAAGGCTGGTAGGGCTGGCTAGAGGGTTATCTATCTTCAATCTCACTTCTTATAGCTGCTTAGTAAATGGCAAGAATGAGAGAAAAATATGGATATGGCCTTATTTCTCTAGAACCCATTTGTTTTAGTAGAAAGGATTTTAGAATTAGGTGGCTTTTTTTTCTCTTCACTTTTTCTAACAGATTTTTCCTCCCTGTTATATTGTAAGATTGATTTCTATCTTCAAAATGTGTTCATGAGGATAAGGGCTTTTCAGTGAAAGTATTACAAATCATCCACAAACATCTAGCATCTTTGGGAGAAGCAAGGCTCTTTCTATAATGCTCATTTTTTCACAGAGAGCAGCACCATCTGCCATCTTCTTGTATTTTCAATTTTGGATTGTTCTTGTCTGTTTGAAGCCTGGGTATATGGATTTCAGATGAATTTGTGCAGTTTTTTAAAATTCTCATGGTTTGAGGGAAGAGATCAGTGACAACTGATGGACATAGAAATGGCTCAGAAAGCTGGGCCAAATCAGATGTCCTATAAAAGATGCAGGGGAGGAAGTATCAAGTCTACCTGACAGAAGAGGAAGCTGAGAACTTGAATGTTTTTGTGACTTGCCTTGACCCAAAGCAGGTTAGCAGCAAAAAAAGTACTGAGAACCCAGTTCTTTTTCTACTGTACCTTGAGAATCCAAGTCCTGGGGAAATCTTCCTCAGAAGTCTATAAAAAGCTCCATAGTTTGTATGGCACCAAGGAACTTTGATGGGATCAGAAAATTAAACTCAAAATATGTGCCTTTATATAAGTCACTAGCATGATATTAAGCCGATAAATATTTATTGAATTAATGAATCAACTCTCATCTCCAAACCCCCAGATCTGAGAAATAGAGCTCTATATTAAGTACAGAATATAGAGAGATGAGTGGGCAGACCTATAAAGGTACTGCCAAGGGACTTTGAAAGGAACCTCCATAGCAGTGAAAATGTGATCCAAAAAGATCCCTGAGATGTCTGCATTTCAACCACAGACCTACTGTTCATTTGTTTGATCCCATAGATTTTGAACTGTTACAGACACTTTTTTCTTACATTGTCTATTTAGATTTTAGAAACCCTTATCAGGAAAGGAAGTTAAAATTTTCCGTACGATATTTTCCACAGCTTCCATAGTGGTCTATGAAAGGCATGGCCTGATATACAATGGCTGTAAATGTTTTAGAGAAGAAGTTTCTGGGATTTCATTTTCATTTTGATGTCTCCCAACTTTCCAACATTCTTACTAGCCTTTGACTCATTACATTTTGGCTTGGGGTAGACATATTCCAGCCTATCAAGTAGTTTAGATATGATTTCTTTGGATTTCCTTGATGCTCTAGTACCTTGGCTGGCAGTTTTCTAGCTGAATATCTGGATTTGTTTTTTGGTAACCCAGGGCTCCCTGATGCCTGACTGCTTGCCTGACTTCAGATCGCTAACTCTCTTAACCTTTGGTTTCAGGGAACTTCTAGTACCTTGACCGGCAGTTTTCTAGCTGAATATCTGGATTTGTTTTTTGGTAACCCAGGGCTCCCTGATGCCTGACTGCTTGCCTGGCTTCAGATCGCTAACTCTCTTAACCTTTGGTTTCAGGGAACTTCTAGCTTCTGGTCCTGTGACCTGAAACATGTTTTATTTTTAGACTTGTTATGTTTTCCCATATTTTACCTGATGACTCTTGATGACCATTGTCTTTGTAAGGGAGCAGTTATTATATTAGTTGAGAGCAGAGTAAATAATCAAAATACTAACTGCTGGAGCTTTGAAAAAGTTTTGTCAAAATTCTCAATTTATTGATGAGGAAATAGGTCCAGAGAGGTTTAGTGAATTGCTTCAGTTTATAGAGAGTGTTGGTGGCTGAGTTAAGTATAGAACCCAGTTTTCCTGATTCCTAATTCGGTGTCCCTCCCGCCACCTTGTAACTGTGGAATCTCCTATTTTTCTTCAATTTATAAAAATATCTAAGCTCCATGTGCCAAAAAACAGGACAAGTAGAAACATCTTTTATAATGGAATATTGCCTTCTCTTCTGTCCCTTCTCCTTCTTCACCAATATTTAAGGTCCTAAGGCAGGAGAGAGGAATTTCAAATACAAATACTTTGATTGCCTAATGCTTCTAGTCACCCCATAGCCAAGGCCACAGGCCTTTAGCAAAAGCATTACAGTTGATTCCTATGAAGAAGTGTAAGATGATCCCATGGTAACCATGAGAAGAATGGGAATGGCAGCTTGCATTGCATTTTGGAGCTAATTGTTGGCCATAGAAGACCACAGACCACAGATGTAATGAGCTGTGTGGGACCCATGGTCTCAGACTGGTGACACTGTATGCCAGCCAAAGTTCCTAAGTAAATGAATTTGAACAAACTCGATTAGTTAAGCTGTAGAGATCAGAATCAGAGATTTTCAGATTTGAGATTTGGCCTGTATTTTGTGCTAGAGTTATCTGTGCCAGTCTAGTGCTGGGTATGATGTAGAGGCTTCGTCTGTGCCTGTGCCAATGGGTACCAAACCTGGGCAAGCCTAGCATCTGTGTTTCCTATTCTCTCTAACAGTTCCCAAGTCACTTAATGCTGCCTAAGTTTTATCTTGGGGCAGAGTCCACACTTTCTTTGACATCCACATGGCCCTCTAGCCTCCTAGACTAGTGGAGGTCATTTAAAATGTGGTCTGGGATATGGAAGTTGCCTTGGGTTTATTTAATTTCCCAAGCCTTCCATTTCTTCCTGGGAATGACTGCAAATACAGGACTCTCAGGCCTGGAAGACAGGTTGCTGAAAGCCATGAGAAAAGCAGCAGTGGTTTTGGGCAATGTCCAATATATTTTCATGTTATCTAGGCTGCTTCCTTCCCCAGGTATTTCTGTGTCGTTTCTCTGCCAACCTTTCCGTACTCATCATCCCCTCTTCCACACTACTATGGTTTCCTACTTTCAACTTCCTTTCTTCTCTGTCAGCTGTTTCCCACAGCTTCAATATTCTATGACATTCGTGACCTAATACATGTGGCCTTAGAGCAGAAGTTGTTGGGATGGCTACAGTGGGTTGGGATTAGAAAAAAAGGAACTCTGGTACTGGGTTATAGCACCAACTTCTTCCATTCAACATTAAACACTTAACAGATCTTTGTTGAGGCCTACCACGGGCCAGGCATTGTGCCAGGAACTCAGACATAAAGGTAAATAAAGGAAAGATCCTTGAAGGGGGTGGTGCCTGAGCTGTATCTTAAAGGATGAATGATCCAAGAAAAGAGCAAAAGGGCGTTCCAGTCAGCAGGGTAATCGGGAGTTAAAGTACAGCAGCAAGAAGGAGTGGGGTGTATGGGGATGTCATAAGCATTTGGATTTTGCTAGAGTATAAAGTGAATAGAAGCAGGAAAGTGAGGCAGGAGTGTGGGAATCATTTTTAAACATTTGTTGGCTGAACTATTTCTTCTGTTATTGTTGCTATCTGAGGGACATTAATAAAAGCTATTTTTTATTATCTATGTTAATGGAACTCCAGATGTTACAAAATGGATAATCCCGAAGTCACTTAAATCTGGCCAGGGAGGAAAGTATAGGTCTGCTTTCCTCTCGTTTTACCAGAGGTTCTATTAGGGACATGAGCATTGGTCTGTAGCATTTTCTTTACTCCTGTCACTGTGTGGCTCACTCTCAGACCTCCTCTGGGGCTGTCTGAAGGTACTACCTTCCTCTTCTAGTTGCATATGCCAGGGAGGGTGGAAGTGGCACTGGGCTGGGAATAAGTCTCTGGACATGTCCCTGCCTTTTGAACTGTGTGACCTCAGACAAGTCAGTTTACCTCTTAGAACCTCAGTTTCCTCATTTACAAAATGAAAGGGTTAATATTTTGTGGGGGACTTTGCTCTGCTGTGATTGGCCCTAGCACCAGAGATGGGTGGTTTTCTGAATTGTATTTTTATTTCATTTTTTAAAAAGCAGGGTATGAGTACAGCTATATTGTCTTTATTATTATTATTATATTATTTTTAACAAATCCATTTTATTGATACATATTAATAAAGCATAAATCCATCCAAAGTGTACAATCAATGGTATGAAGTATAAACACATAGTTGTGCATTCATTACTTCAGACATTTTTTGAGAGTTTTCATTATTCCAGTAATAATAATAATAGTTCTAAAAAAATACCAACCAACCAACCAACCAAAAAAACCCTCATGACCTCTCAATCTCTCTATGCTTCCCCTAGCATATTGAATAGCTGCTATTCTATTTTCTTCTCTCTAGTTTATTAGTATTTATATTTTGTATAAACCATCTTATTTATCACCCATATTCATATTTTACATGAGGTTTTACTATGTTATACAGTCCCATGCTACATTTTGATAATGTTTTTTTAAAAATTTATTATATATCCCCCCCTTTCTGCTTATTCTTGCTGTGTTCATTTTTGTGTTCTTCTGTGTCTGCTTGTCTCCCCCCGCTGCGGCGACCCGCCGAGTCAGGTTACTGCGTGGCGGCTTTCCCTGCCCGTGGCGGCTTGCCTTCTTGAGGCGGTCTGCCTGCTCGAGGAGGCCCCGGGAACCAAACCCGGGGCCTCTCATGTAGTAAACCAGAGCCCTACCAATTGAGCTACAGCCGGTTCCCCATGCTACATTTTTTAGCTTTCCTTCTAGTAATATAAATGTACTCAGGCTTTCCCTTTCAACCACTGTCATACCCATATGCTTTCTAGTCACAAACAGCATAATGTGCTCTCACCATTTCCATTAAATTCCAAAGATTTACAAACAAGGTTTTAACCAATTCTACATAATTAGAATATAGGTCACTAGAAAATAGAATGAGGGTAGAGAATGGAAAGCTGATGGTTTATATTGTCTTTTGTAGTTCACATTTTAAAGTCTCCTTTTGATTCTGGATATTTTTGTAGAATTGTATCATATGAAGTGAGTAAACCTGTGGTGAAAGCCAGAAAAAAAACACAAACCAAACTATTCCCTTCTTTTCTCTCCCCATCCACCTTTCTTTATAGTGTAATCTAATTGGGATTTATATTAACCATCTCTTCTGGGTATGTTTGATAGGAAAGGGAACATTTTACAATGTAGGGTAGTATGAAATGGAATGAGGTCTGAAGACATTCTTAGGGCCAAGTGCACATTAGCTCTTAGGTGTTGTAAGAGAGCACTCAGTACATTAATAATACAGTAGCTACTGTTTATCAGCCTAGTGCCCCTTATGTGCATTGTGGTGGTTTAGAGATTAAACATAGAGGTGCCAGAAAAACATATTCTTAAACCTAACTTATTCCTGTGGGTGTAAACCCATTGTAAGTAGGATCTTTAGATGAGGTTACTTCAGTTAGGGTCTTAACCTATTGCAGAAGTCCTTTATAAGCAGAATGAAATTCAGACAGACAGAGAGAAAGCTACCGAAAGCAAGAAGCTTCAGGTCAACGGAACCCAGAAGAGAAGGGAGAGGCCAGGAGAGGCTGCTATGTGAATTGCCATGTGACAGAGGAGCACAGGACCAAGGACCACTGACAACCAGTTCCAGAATGCCAGTCTTTGGGAAGAAACCATTGTTTTGACAACACCCAGATTTGGACTTTTCCCTAGCTTCAAAACTGTGTGCTAACAAATTCCCATTGTTTAAGCTAACCCATGGCATTTGTTTGAGCAACCAAGAAAACAAAAACAGATTTGTGCACTATCTATGATCTTTATACAACATTGCAAGGTACATATTATTCCCTATATTTTGCGGATGAGGAAACTGGATCACAGAGATTCAGCAATGTGCCACTGTCACAAAGTTAATAAATGGGGGGGGGGGGTCTCTGTGAGCCAGAGATTCAAGTGGGTTCAATTTGCTATAACAGCTTTCAGATTAAAACAGAGATGCCAAGAAAAGGTAATGACTTTTTTTCCCACTCCGTATTTTTTTTTTAAGATTTATTTTTTATTTATTATACATCCCCCCCTTTTTGCTTGTTCTTGCTGTGTTCATTTTTTCTCTGCATTCCTCTGTGTCTGCTTGTCTCCCCTTGCTGGGGTGACCTGCCGAGTCAGCTTGTGGGGGCTCGCCCTTGCTCGCAGGGGCTTGCCTTTGCCCGTGGGGGCTTGCCTTTTTTGCCCGCCCGTGGGGGCTTGACTTTGCCTGCGGCAGCGTGCCCCGCCCATGGCAGCGTGCCTCGCCTGCGTTGGCTTGCCTTCTCAAGGCAGTCTGCCTGTTCGAGGAGGCCCGGGGACCGAACCTGGGGCCTCCCATGTGGTAAACTGGCACCCTACCAACTGAGCTATACAGCCGGCCCCTCCGTTTTCTATTAACATGTAGAAATCTTTCTAGTCACATTACACAAAACATATATTCTCACCTCTATTCTTATTTTTAAAAATACTAACATTATTTTAAGAGGAAAAGGATAAGAGAAAGTAATTTAAAAAAATACAAGTTGGTATTTTGCCAATGACTTCTTGTGTGTTTTTCAAACATCAGTTTGAACAGTGGACTATTTCCAACACAATTAAGAGTATTTTACTCAATACAGTTCCTTTTTGGTTTTAAAAAGCATTAGGGTTTCAGTGAACACTGAATGGCTGTTTCGCAAAATGAAAATAGGTAGCTAATCACTTCTGGATCATATCTAACAACACTTGGCTATTATCATAGAAAATTTCCATTGGGATGGAGGAGCAGCAGTGTCTGAACATCCAGCTCCTCTTAGCTTTAAATACTCAATAAATATTTGCCGAATGAGTATTGATGGAAAGCATAGCCTTTGTTTATTAACCTTATGTGAAATTAGGTAGGTGTTCAATAGTTCTTGTTTAAGGGCATGCCCCCAGGCACACTGAGGGGTCTTCTCTTTGTGGATTCAATGTTTCAGGCGATTGCTGAATGCTCTGGGTCAATGCAGGCTTTTTTGACCCAGATTATTGGTATTTTACACTTACTGGAAAGTAGTGCTGTTCATCACAATGCAGCACTAGTTACCATTATTTTCAGGTGGTGGGAGAAGGAGTGGTGATGGGTAAGAGCAGCAGAAGGAGGATTGGAGAGAATTTGAGAGGGTGTGGTTTACAGGGTAGGTTACTTCTCTAGGGAAAGGGAAAGGACAAGGGTCCCTTTAGGATGTGGATGACAGGGCTTTCTCTCTTCAGTGTGTTTGCCATAGACAAGGGCCTCTTGGCTCCCTGGCACCCTATTTCTAGCCCTTTCTCTGGTCTTACGATTTCCCATTACATGCCTTATTTTTTCAATTACACTGTTCTCTGAATAATGGAGGAACCTCCATATAATTGCTCACACTATTTTTTCAGCATGGACTGCATTTATATACAGTCACCTTTGTGTCTCTCTAGAAATTCTCTCTGTTGTTCAAAGTCTAGTTCAAATGCTATATCCCCTATGATAGCTTCCCCAATTCCCATAGACTTTTCTTCCTCAGAACTTCCATGGGACTTTGTATCACTTTTATTTATGCATTTATCACATCTTGCCATTTATAAAGATGATATATATTGTATGTGTTCTGTGAGTTGTTTTTCCTCACCATGTTTTGACACTCATCCACATGGATGTGTATAGCTATAGTTCATTTGTTTCACTGAAGTATTCTGTATATTAATATACCACAATTTACCCATTTCCTTGGTGATGTGCATTTAAGTTGCTCTCACTTTATGGCTCTTTACAAGCAATACTGCTCTGTCTTCAAGTGTACATGTGCAAGTATATCTAGTATATGTATGTAAAAGCAGAATGGCGGTTCATAGGGTATGCATAGTTTCAGATTTAAAGAGAAGGTTAAATTATTTTCCAAAGGGATTGTATGCAGTTATACTACAATGTATGAGGGTTCCTACTGTCTTCATCAAAAATAGGTACTGTCAGAATTTAATTTTTGCATTTCTGATGGTATAAAATTGTGTTTTATTCTGGTTGAAACTTGTTTTTCCTAATATATGATAAGGTTGACAGCTTTTGCCATATGTCTATGGTAACTTTTTTTCTTTTTTAACACAACTGAATAGACTTTTGTCCATTTTTCAATTGGGTTATGACTTTCTTATTGATTTGTATGAATTTATTATAGATTA
>PVKH010049015.1:0-10143 GCA_004027955.1 Chaetophractus vellerosus | reverse complement strand
GAGGCCCTGGGTTCGGTTCCCGGGGACCTCTCCTAGCGGGCAGACCGCCTTGAGAATGGCAAGCCGCCATGGGCGGGCCGGAGCCGCCGTGGGCAGGGCAAAAAGCTGCCACGGACAGGCAAAAGCCGCCACGGGCAGGGCAGGTCGCCTGCAAATCGAGCGCAGCCAGCCACCCGCGAACTGAAAAAGTCGGCCGTGATGGAAGCAGAGACCGCCCACAAGCGGGGAAAGCCGCACCTGCGCAGTGACCAAGTCTCGGCGCGTCGCCGCAACGGGGGGAAGGGGAGATATGTAATAAAATAAATAAATCTTTAAAAAAAAAAAAAAAAAAAAAAAAGAAAGATGTTAATTTCAGAAACTGGGAAGGGGAGGGGTGGGGTATATAGGAATCTCCTGTATTTTTTTGTAAAATTTGTATAATCTAAAGTTTCTTTAAAAATAAAAAATTATATATATTTTTAAAAAAAAACATTTTTCCCAGTCTTTGCAGCTTGACATGAGCTTATCCATAGAAAGATGTAGTGAATAGCTCCAGAAGCCAAATCTTAGGACCCTTTCTCGTCCTTTCTGCCTGTGTCTTGTCTTGAGTATGAGTATTTGGCTCTAGAATTCCACCATTTCCAAGGACATGAATGTCCCCTCTTCCCTAGAAAACAGTTTCCTTATGGTCCTGGGCACTGCATTGTATGTCCTACAGCCAGCACTCACTTGCCACAGGCAGCATGATTTGATTACTCTCTCCCTACATTCTGTAGGAGAGGTGCGTGTGTCACTTTTACCTGCAGGGCAAGTTCTCTCATCAGATCTCTCAATTTGAAAATCAGCAGTAGGTTAACTATTTTCTTTTAAAGTCTTTGATCAACTACAGATCATGTTTTGTGTTATTTTGATGCTTGTCTGAAAACAATTACAATCAGCTTACAAGCCAAAATGCTTCATCTTCAAAAAAGGCCAACTGTCTTCAGTGCCCTGTTGAAAAGAATTATGCAAGATAATTTTTTTCATTTAAAAAAATTTATTGAAGTATATCATGCATACATGAATGTACATAAATAGTAAGTGTATAGTAAAAGCTTTGAACCTTTAAAACAAACATGCATAACATACAGGACTCCCATACATCACCCCACCACCAACACCTTGCATTGTTGTGGAACATTTGTTATAGATGATGAAAGAGCATTGTCAAAAACACTAGTCCATATCTTACATTTGGTGTATTTTCCCCAAACCCACCCTATTTTTTAAAAATTTTTAATCTATTTTTTTAAGGATACATTGCTTACATAAATGTTACACAGAAATTTTAGGAGTACCCGTATGCCACACCTCCCCCACCTCCCACAACCTCCCACATATACATCCTTCATCAGTGTAGGACATCACCTGTAATAGATATACACATTTGGGGGCTTTGCCATCAAGCATGGACCACAGTTCAGACTGTAGACCACCCTCTCTCCCACACAGTTCTGCATGATACATGATGATATAAAATGGCCTATATCCTCCATTGCAGCATCACCCAGAACAATTCCTAAGTCCCCAAAAAAGCCCCCGTATTACAATTGCCCTTCCCTCTCCCTGCCCCCAAAGCGTCCAGTGGCCTCTGGCTCCATATAATTTTGTAATTTCTTCCATTGAATGAATCACAAGTCTATTTGAGGCCAGAGGTTTAGGTGTACTTCCAGAGACCGGAGACTATGGGCTGTCCATGTACCAACTGGGTCCAGAGGCTCTGTGGACCTGCAACTCCTACTCTACAACTCAATGGACTCACCCAGGACACCTAGTGGGGAGATGATGATGGACGATGGCTATCCTGGGGAATGGAGAGAGCCTGCAGGTGCAGGCAGGATAATCTCTTCCATCGTATCCACAGGATATAAGCCCGCTCTCACTTGGTGGTGGAGGGGACATCACCATCCCAGACTCCTTGGGGTTGGGGGAGGAACTATGGACTAGAATGGACTTGTTGGTGTCCTGTTATAGCAAGATAATTTTAAGTACAGACTTCTGAGAGCATTGCTCAAACTACTTTGGAACCTGTTAAGTAAAATAAATTGCCTGCCTACATTGGTGCTGCTAGGAGCGACACCTTTTTAGAAAAGTAATGTGGACTTTCTGAAGAGTTAAAAATAATTACTGGGGCTTTCTAAAAAAAAGGGGGGGAACTTACCTAGCAAAAGTTGCCATTTAAGCAACAATTGGAAATAAACTAATTTTAGTCCAATGGAGATAACCTATCGAAAATAGACAAATATACTATAACAACCAATCTATGGTCATTCCCCATTTTGTAAGAACTTCATTTATAATAAGGAACCTAGATGTCAATCAATTACTGTAACTTCCCCTTTGGAAATACCTTAATTGCCTTTATAAACCAATGTAACTTGCTTCTGTTTGAGACCTCTGTAATGGTTTGACAGTTTTATCTAATTATGATTTCCAAAAATATAAATTGAATCATGCTTGTAAACTGATCTGCTCATCTGGGCATGATTAGGTTATGATTAGGGTGTTGACTGGGCTGCAGTCTGTAGGGCATTGAGCCCCACCCCTTGGTGGGTGTAGTCTCAAGTGTAAAATGCAAGGCAGAAGATTTGAGAAGCAGATTTTTGAGATGCAGTTCTGATGTTGGAGAGGGCCGTTCACCTGAAAGTCTATACCTGGTCTTGTGGAGAGATGCAAAGCGTAGAGAGCCTCATGGTCTACAGCTGAACTTGTGGAGGAAACAGAAGTTAAGCCCAGAGAGAAACGCAGCCCCGGGAACAGAGGAACCCAGAAGCCTGAACCCTGGTAAACGTTGGCAGCTGTATTCCTCCAACACGTGGACTTTGGTGAGGGAAAAAACTTATGCTTTGTGGCCTGGTAACTGTAAGCTTCTACCCCAAATAAATACCCTTTATAAAGACCAACCAATTATTGGTATATTTTGCAAAGGCACCTCTTTGGCTGACTAGTACAACCTCCTTGCTTGAGAAGTTTCTCTTTCAATAAACCCATTTAGTTTCTTTTGAAAGACCTTTCCATTGAACTGAGTCAGGATTTCTAGAACTCTAGATATGAATCAGATGCACTCTTAAGATAATCAAGATTAATCAGGAAAAAAATTACATAGAACTTAATGAACTGATGAAAGATGACTGTGCACTTAGCTTAGAATGTTTTTGATGTTTTAGTGCTCTGTTTTTCTGGATGTATAGGGAACCTGTGACAGTTTGAAGCTTTTGTGAATCCTAGAAAATATCATGTTCTTGGAGTTCTTCCATTCCTGTGGGTGTAGGACCCTTGGATTGGATTGAATTCATTTGGGGGCTGTATTAGTCAGCCAAAGAGGTGCTAATGCAAAGTATCAGAAATCTGTTCACTTTTATAAGGGGTATTTATTTGGGGTGGAAGCTTACAGTCACAAGGCCCTAAAGAGTCCAACTCAAGATACCATAGGTGGTACTTAGTCACCCAAAGTCTGTTGCCACGTGTTGAAGCAAAATGATGGGTGATGTCTGCGACATTCCTATTCCCTTTATGGCTCCTTGGGCCTAGAGTCTTCCAATCTCAGCTGTAGGCTGGAGGGCTTGTTTCTCTTCCCTGGGGTCATTTCTTTCTGGGCTCAGATCCTCTGTTCTCTTCACAAGGTTAACTGTAAACTATCAGGCGAATGTCTCATTTCTCTCAGGGGCTCCAGCATCAAAAACAAATTCTCTCCTCTGCCGTGCCTTTTTCTGAGTTCTGCTGTGTAAGAGTCTGTTTTATCAGGCCAGCAAGGGGATAGGGACTCAACCCTGCACAACCTAATGATGTGGTTGAATCAAAGCCCTAATCTTGATTTAATCAAGTAAATGCAAAGCCTTTGGTTTTAAATCAATCAAAGGGCATCATGCCCAGAGGAACAGACCAGTTTACAAATGTAATCAATATCCTCCGTTTTTGGAATTCATAAATAATATCAAACTTCCACAGGGGCCTTTGATTGGAGTACTTCAGTGAGTCATAACCCAGGTTGGGTCTCTTGTTGGAATCCTATGTAAACAGGAGAAACATGCAGAGAGACACAGAGAAAGAGAGTTGCTATTTTACTCTGCCATGTGAGAGAGGACTCCAGGATCACCTACAGTCACAGAAAGACAGAGAAATCCCAAGAGAAAGAGATTGGAGGATGGATTCAATGGAGCAGCCCAAAGTTGAAGAGACATAACCCAGGGAGAGATAAGCCATATGCCTGATCACCCACAGCTGAGTCTTAGAGAAAGTGAGCCTTGAGGAGAAAGAGAAGCCGATTTTGCCTTGCCACATGGCAGAAGTTCAGGATCTGGCAGCAGCCAGCCTTTGGTGAGACAGTATGTCTGAGGATACCTTGATTTGGATATTTTCCCAGCCTCAGTGCCATAAGATTTTATCCTAATAAATTCTCATTATAAAAGCCAACTCATTTCTTGTATTTTTGCATTGGCAGGTTTTAGCAAACTAAAACAAAATCCCTTTATCTTTTATCTTAACCATCTAAAGCTCCTAACAATTTAAACCAGACTTGTAAATTGAAATAGAACATTTGCACATATCTTTTTCTCCTTGACTCACTGCTCCAGAATTCACTCTATTGAATATTCTTATTTTCATAGGCATGCAATTATTTGAGTAGATTCAATAAGAATATGTTCTCCTTGTTACCAGGACATATTTGGAAACATATGCAATCATGGCTTTGCCTGGAATATCTGCTTCTCTCTTCCATATTTAAGGTTCCAATTACCCTATTTTAAGATCAGCTGATTAGCAATCTTAATTCCATCTTAAGTCTTGATTGCCCTTTGTCAGGTATTGTGAGATTCCTTTAAAAAATTTTCCAGAAATCAAATTTAAGAAGGCCTATATGGTAAATTAACATTCTTGATGCACCTATGCAAATAATTAAGTCAAATCTAATAAGGCCAGTTTCATGTTGTGATCAAAAATTTTTATTTGAGATGACTTTTGATCAAAAGAGGGGTTACTCTAGAGATAAATTTTGTATTTAGTGGCAAGCTTCATCTAGGTTATCATATTCATGCTGAATTCATTATCTTTAGAATTATTTTGTACCACTTTGTAAATTGCCAGTAACTAATGTATAGTTAGACTCTGTTTTGTCTGATGCAGATTCAATTAACTTCTTACTCTTCTGCAGAATACCAGTTTTGTTACTTATTTGTAAATTGGACTGGGTCCTGTTACCTTGCCCAAATTGTCAATCCCTAACAAATATTCAATTCTTCAAGTTTTCTTTAATATCTGTCTACAATCCTCCAAACTAACTTTTCCAATCTTTCTCCCTCTTGTCTGACTAAGTGTCACTGAGCACTAAAATCTTACCTCTCAGAAGATCTTTATTGTGACTCTAGAATGTCTTGGAGCTGCCCCTGTGCCCCAGGATCTGAAGAAGTTCTAGAAGCTGAAACCTAACTACTTGATATAAATCTTGAAAGACTCACCACTAAAACTGACCTCTCACATCCAGGATTCTCCATGGAAAAGCTGCTATCTGTAACATTAAAGAAGTCTCTGGTGAAATACTCAGGTCATGTATGTGAAAGGTAACCAAAACTATGGTCAACATCACAAAGAGCATCAACTTTTTAGGTCAAGAGCTTCAAGAATTCAACTAGCAGTGCTGCAAAACAAAACGAGTTTCTTTAAACAAGCTCTTGGAATTCACTACTGGTTATCCTCAGTGTTTGACTCCTGACACTATTTTAAATCAGTTTTTATGTTAATATTTCTCTTTTTCATTTTAGACAGCCATCTTTTAAGATGCCTGATCTCCAGAACAATTAACCTTTGCCACCACCTCTCAACAAATGTTTCAATTAGTTTTATAAGCAACACACCAACAAGAATCCTCAAGCAACTATTTCTTACACACTGCTTCACCTCACTTTGGAGGTTGATGATCAAATCAGTACTGTCCAGTGACAAACAATACTTGCCTTGAATTACAGGGAGCATTAATATTGATCTTTATTTAAGTTTTTTGATTCTGGAAACCATCCAGAAATAAGGAATCTCACAGAATGCCCTCCAGAGTTAAGGATCTGACAAAATCACACATTCTAATATACAAACTAGTGTCCATCCTTTCTTGTGATCACCATAAGATTTGCAGTTGACTCCCTTGATTACTTGCCTCTATAAAATCCGAAGACCCCTTCCTTTTATTTAAGACAATTCTCATTAATAAACATTCATTTTATTGCAATACCCTGAATAAAATATCTCTTCAATTGTCTGCTGCATTTCATCTCTCACAATCCAAACATTTTATAGTGCATTGTTTGAACAAAGGATTAATTATATAATAATAATAATGATGACCATGATAATGATGATAACAGTATCTAACACTTATAATTGTGCTGGTTTTGTTCCTGGTGCTATTCTAAGCATGTTTTATATGTATAGCAACTATTTAAGCAGATGTAAATGTTTTTCTCTTCTCCCTTTTAACTTATTTATACTTCTATCAGTGAGGATATCACATGATACAATTATTTGTTTACACATCATTAAATTTAGAATTTCTCATGAGTATAGAATATTTTTCCTGTAGTTGTTTCTGTCCTTTTTGTATGTGTTTCTGAGAAATATGTATTTTAATTTTTTTTCACATAACAGAGAATTTAATGAAAGACTTAAAATGAAAACAATCTAATCATCCATAGGTTGTTTAAAATTAACTTACTTGAATAGCATTGGCAATATTTACTTGTGAAACTTCTAGGATCTTTCCTTATTCCAGTGATTCAAAACTATAATCATGTGTAGTATTACCTGAAAGACTGACATTTCTATGGTTAGAAAAAGATAATGGTTATAAAATTGTGACTAATATGGCTCTAATGCCTTTATCTTGAAGTAAACAGTACTGCTTTGCATAATTCAGTGTATTAAACATGAATTATAAAAAACACCTAGAATTGATGCCATTGATTACTTTCCTGTTAGTTTTTACTAGTTTCCTATTGCTGCTGTAACAAGTTACCACAGATTTTGTGGCTTAAAATATACACATTTATTATCTTACAGCCCTGGAGATCAGAAATCCAAAAGACTAAAATGAAAATGTCAGAAGGGCTGCTTTCCAGTGTACAATCTATTTCCTTGCATTTTCTGACTTCTAGCAGCCACTTAAATTCCTTGACTTGTGGACCCTTCCTCCAACTTCAAAGTGCATTATCATTTGTGATTACATTGGACCCACATGGATAATCCAGGATAATCTCCCCATCTGAAGATACTTAATCACAATTATGAAGTATCTTTTGTCATATAGGGTAACATTGATAGGTTCCTGGGAATAGGACTCAGGATCTGGACATCTTTGGGGGACCATCCTTTAGCCTATCACAATTTCTTTTAAACTACATTTAAACCAGCTAATTTAGGCAAAATTCTATCTAAACTAAGTTACCTTCATACTCTTCTAACTTCCTATCTCTATAATACTTAGAGGCTGACACCTAGAAACTCAGATCAGAAAGGAAGGTCCAATGATACAGTTTTATCACTACCCCTCTTTCTTGGTATTTTGTACCAACAATCTTGCCAAGGACTTTTCCTTTAGTTTGTAGTAGTATTATTTATTGATCCATTCCTTAAAACTATACTATGAAGTTACCATTTTTAGATTCTGTGCTGGGTGCTTAGGATGCAAATATCAAAGATACATTGCCTCATTCAATACATTCATGATCAAATGAAGAAGAAGGTAGTTCTACAGGTCAAAATTGTGTTGAAGTTTAATTAATACCCTAAGTAGGAGCAAAGCCATTTTTAGCCAGTTTGTCATGTTTTTCTGCCTTTCTTTTCATTTTGAGACTTTGTTTTCAGTAACTTCTATATTCTTCTTTTATACTTACTGTTGTTTAAATGTTTCCTACAGAAGATTTATCTCTGTATCATGAAAATAATGTGTACATAAGAGGAATAATTTATTTACCCTAGTATAAAACTTATCTCTGCTTCCTGATTAGATATTCACTAGACCCATGCTTGAGTTATTGAAACCGCCTTCCATTGGATGTTATCAGTGCCACCCTAGAGATATCAGTGTCTCATAGAGTCAAATATCTACCACATTTTAAGAAAGTAATAGAACTCTTCCAGGAAAAGTTTAGAGCTTACATTTACCTAGCTCTTCCAATTAACTCCGATGATTATTGCATTTCAACCAACTGTACATTTGACTGAACTGGTCAACACTTTTCCCAGTTTCAGTTACCCTTGGTGAGTGTGCCATGCTTGAATCAATTCACAGATTAATTAATGTAATTCCTTAATGGTTAGTCTCCAGAAACAAGTTTTAAGGATAATGCAAATTTGTGCAGATTCAAATGTTATAGTAGGTAACTAAAATATATAAAATGAATGCATTGAAAAATGAAACTTCAATTTCTAATCAAATAAACAAAAAGGACATCTTCTATTTTTATCACTTAGGAATTTTTATTGCAAGCAATAGAAACTCATTCTGCCTAACTCAAGCATAATGAATTTTATTGTAAGAATGTTTGGAGCTCACAGAATCCACAGGATGCTAGAAAGGCAAATCTAAAAACATAGAAACCAAGATGCTTCTGGAGTTCAGAAAATAAAAAACAACACTCTCCTAGAAAGATGATTCTGGTCAGTGTGGAACAAGTTGCTATACAGTGTATTGTGGGAATACCAGTTCAGGCACAACAGAAACTTTCAGCAAATGACTACTTTATTATTTACACAGCGCAATGTGTCCAAAAGAGCAGGAGAAGTGCTCCCATCATGGCCAGTCTCCCGGGAATGCCAATTCCTCAGGTCTGAGTCAGTGGATAGTAACTCTGCACATTTCACTTCATTTTGGAGAGGAGAAAAAAATCTGTGCTGACAGAGGTTTATATAACTCAGGGAGAGGGAGCCCTGCCACTGAAATTTTCCAGCCTAAGAAGCAGTTGAGACTGCTTGCTCCTGAACCAGAGGTTTAAGGTATGGTCAGGCCTCTCAATTGACCTAACATTTCCCCTGAGCTGTGGAATGGAAACATATTGAAACATCTGCACACACTAGGTAAGTGTGTGTGTGTTGGGGGGGGGTGAAAGATGAAGGCTGGGAGATGGCTGCTAGGTATGTCCATGGTTTCCCCAGCAGTCAGTATTATGTCCTTGAAATGACAGGAAAGCCAAACATTTTCAGTTCCAATGTTATTCTGCTCAAAATCCAGTTTTCAGGAAGGAAAAACACATTATTGTAGTTCTCAAAGGATACTTTTACTTTCCTATAACAATAGGTAGTGTTTAATTATCTATGTAATATGTAATATTTAAATTTTTTAAAATATCCTAACATGACTTACAGTTCAAGCTCAGACACAGAGTAAGCTGAAAAGGAAAAGCTTCCATCCCTACAACTACAATAAAAGGTAAGAATACAGCAACTACTTCTTGTGGAACCATCAGAGAAGGAAGTCATGGGACAATGGTCATCCGAAAGAGATACAGGTACCTTCAGGAAGAGATAGGAACTAAGCATTTGCTTACTTGGGAAAGAAGCTTCTGGATGCCATATAGTCTGAAAGGAACATTTAGCTAGAAATGTTGACAAATTTTTCGAGGATGACTGTAGGCTAGTATAGGAGTGAGAATCCTCTGAGGGATGCAGCCATAAGGTGAAACACCCTTTTACAGGCTTTTCCTCCAGCAACCCACCACATTCCACAGGGAAAACTAGGAAGAATCTTGAGAAATTCCCCTAGTGGTGGTGACCACCCAGGTCCTTCTCTCTTACTGAGAAAAGGGTAAATATGCTGGGGAAAGGAGACAGTATGCAGGCACATACAAAATTCTATCTCAGCTGGGTGAAGGGAAATCCATCCAGGTCCAGTCTCTGTCTCACCAAGACAGAAAGAGCCTAATCATCATAATAGATCACCTCAAGTATATAAACAGATATCAGTGGAGGATACCCATTGCACCTGAAAAAGGAGATAGGGAAGGAAGAAAAAAACTGTTCATTAAGGAAGAATACTTATTAAGGACATAATTCGAAGATACAGACTCTCTATACACTCCCAAGACTCAGATTTATTCAGGAGATTATTATATACCCACTGTCATATCTTACCATTAGTAG
>PVKH010049014.1:0-10142 GCA_004027955.1 Chaetophractus vellerosus | reverse complement strand
AATCTCCTTCTCCAAAGCTCTGCTCTCAATCTGCTCTCTGCTGCCTCTTATCTAGCCTTCCATACTTGAGACCACCCCCACCGAGGGGCGGGGCTCAACATCTCACTAACGTGGCAATTAACGCCCTACTCACAACTCAATCATGCCCAGATGAACAGACCAGCTTACAAACATAATCTAACTTATATTTTTGGAATTCGTAATTAATTCAAACTCAAACCACTACACTCCACCCCTTGAATTTCAAAAATATATTACAATATTTAAAAAACTCAAACCACTACACATGCTTTTATTAGCATCAGGTTCAATCTAAAAATTTGATCATTGTGTGAGCTATACTGACAAGTTGATTCATTTTTCTTTAGTGAAAGTGCCCTAAAAAGTCACAGTAAAGTACTTACCATGGTTTCAGAGGAAAACCAAAGAAGAAAAGAAACTGCCAGTTTCATTGCATTTTAAATCATGAATACATTATCTGAGTGTTCTGTGTCAATATATCAATTGTATGCTATCTAAACCAACTCTCCTGCTTCCCTAGAGATCATCAGAAAAAATGTATTTCTTTTCATTCATAAATATTTACATATTTTTCCCAGGTAATGTGGCATATATTGGTGGTAAAATCTGCCCTTACACAGTAAAATAGGGGAGGAAATGTGCACACAAATAAATACAATATAAGGGGAAAAATAAATGATGCCAAAAGGGAGGTACAGAAATACTGCAGTAAAAAGAGGGAAAAGAGATCACATCATATGGAAAAACTCAGAAGAGCCTTGACGAAAGTGTTGCCATTTGAGCTGGGCCTTTTAGACTGAAAGTAAGGGCATTCCAGGAAGAAGAGACAACTTGGAGCAAGAGAACATGATGGGGAGAGAGAGGAACTGTACAAAATTGTATTTGTCGAAAGTATAAAGGCATGTAATAGAAGATAAAGAAAGACTGGTTGAGGTTCAATTGGGTGGTCCTTAAATGCCATATTAAAGTGAAATAATAGTCTTCTCCTTACTTGGGATAAAAATGGCTATGTGAAACATTCAAAATGCCATTATTCAACTGATAGAGCAGACATTTTCCAGATAGCAGAGTGCATGAGAGATAGCACCAGTGATATACTATCTAATCTGACATTTCTCTTCTGAGAAAATGCACAAGTAAAATTGTGTCATTTGTTAATTAACCAAAAGGGAGATCCAAAGTCAGCACCAATATTTATGTCAGTAAATTCAGTTCAATATCTTTCACATCAACCTGATATATTCTTTTAGTATTTCATATATGAATGAAATAAGTTTAACTATTATTTTAAAATTGCACTGAAATACTTATCCTTTGTTTAGCTCTTGTTGCCACAAATCATGGTACTCCAGAAATGAAATACATCAGAACCAGAGGCATTTTTGAAGAAGACTAGATACAAATTTAAGATAATATAATAGATGCTGTGTCTTTTTATTGTTTCCTTAATTACAGGAAACTGAACTTAGAGACTTGTCTAAACAGAGTTTCCATCACCTCATCAACTTATATCTCTCCTCCCTTGCAAATTAATCCTTGGTGCTATTCTGTCCTAATTACCAATTAACAAGTGCTTAGTTAGTGCCCATTAAGCATGCACCGTGGAACATGACTAAGAGCACTCAGTAAATGTTTATTGAATGGATGACTGAATGAATAGGTATGTTGAGAACAGAGTAGATTAACAGACATGCAATATCCCTCCTCTAGGCTGAATTTTTTACTAGAGAAAATGCCACTGGTAGCAATCCAAATCACCTCGAAATGGGTTCAAATACCTCACAGTAAACTCCAAACAATATGTACTAAATAGCATCACTTGAACATATTTTACAATCAATAATGGATAACTTAATGATCAAAACAATTGATCAGGGGGGCCCTCTGTAGCCCAATGGGTAGGGCTCCAGTCTACCACATGGGAGGCCCCAGGTTCAGTTCCTGGGGCTTCCTGGAGCAGGCAGACCGCCTTGAGAAGGCAAGCCGCCGCGGGCAGGGCAAAGCTGCCGTGGGCAGGGCAAAGCCACTGCGGGTAGGGCAAGCCCCCACAAGCCGCGCGTTGAGCTGACTCAGCGGGTCGCCGCAGTGGGAGGAGACAAGCAGACACAGAAGAATGCAAAAATGAACACAGCAAGAACAAGCAGAAAGGGGGGGGGATATATAATAAATAAATAAATTTTTAAAAAATTGATCATTACCAGTCCAATGCACTAAAAAAAAAATTGCACACCTACTATATGCAAAACCTGGGTGAATAAAACAGACAAATGGCACCATTTCTATTCCATTCGTTAAGAAATTACTAGATTCTCTTTGCATTACTATTTCCCCATGCATTGATGCCATTTCATCCACCTAAAAAAAACAAAAACAAAAAATCGATGCTCAGTTTCTACTTTCCATATAGGACTTGGAGTTCTGAGGATGCAAATGGAGTTATAATGGAAACTTTCACTCTTTAAACTAACCAAATTGTTGTAAGTATTGAAAGAAAACCAGACAGGCAAAAATGGTGCTTCAGATTTGTGTGGCAAAACACTCCCATGGAATTTCATAGCAGCTCTATAAGGTAGGGAAACAGACAGTGAAAGAGTAGATAATGCCTGGGGTATCTTCATTTGAGTTCTTCCAAAAGGATACAAGGGCAAGTTGATTATCTGGGAGATATAAGGGATGCTAGCAGAAAGTGGGAAAGTGATACAGGAAAAGGAAGGCAGTCAATAAAGGGTGCTCCCACTGTGGACCACTGGGACCTGGTGCTGAAGGCTACTTCAGAGAGGTGTTAATTCCCTGGCAGAACAGCCTTCCCTTGTTCCGGAAAAAAACCCTCAGAAATGGAGATGCAGTTACTAGAGCTGGAAATAGGCCAGAGCACACTGAAAAGTCCGAGAAATGTGGGGGAGGCACTCACAGCATCTTCTACAAGGGGGTCACACAGATAATTTATGGCAGAACTTGATCACAGTATTCTGAATTCAGGGCATATATCTTTTCTTCTACATTGCCAAGACATAGTGCTTTCTTAGAGTGAATATATGCCACTTAATATAATTCTAGAATACTGTGGCAGTTTAGTATGGTTTATGAATTCCCAAAATAGATATTGGACTATGTTTGTAAACTGGTCTATTCCTCTGGGCATATTAGATTGTATTAGATTCAGAGGATTCACTTTTACTTTATTAAATTAAGATTAGGGCTTTTATTTTACTATATTATTAGGGCAACTTAGTTTGAGTCCCCGCCCCCTTCCCCTTTGTGGGCTCTATAAATGGATGCTCAGTCAAAGACAGGGAAGTAAATACACGGAGAAGGAGAACACAGAGATTTTGGTTTTGGATGCTAGAGCCCCAGGGAAAGAGCTGAGTCATTTCCCTGATAGTTTGTACATGAAAAGACCAGAGGCCTGAACAGCTGAGAAAAACTGGAAAGAAACAAGCCCCAGGGAGAGAGACAAGCCTTATGCTAGCTTACAGGTAAAATCAGAAGAAGCTGGGACCATCGAGCCTTAGGAGGAAGAGGAAGGCTGAACCCTTGCAAAGACCAGCAGCCATCTTGCTCCAACACTTGGCAACAGACTTTGGTGAAGCAAGTAGCTTACTTTTTAGGGCCTTGTGACTATGAGCTTCCACCCCAAATAAATACCCTTTATAAAAGCCAACAGATTTCTGGTTGTTGCATTAGCACCCCTTTAGCTGACTAATACAGATACATATACTATTTTATGCTAAAGAAAATGGTGAATATAAAATCAATTAATAATAATAGTCGATAGTGCCTGAGTACTTATTTGAACCAGGAACTACGTATTTCGTGTGTATCATTTTAATTTGATTACCAGCACAAGTCTATGAAGTAAAGGGCTATTGTCACTTCCATATTACAGAGAAGGAAATCAAGGCCTAGAGAAGTTAGGTTCTCAAGACTTTTATGTGGTAATATTGGGATTCAAACCCAGGGCATTCTACACCAGAGCCACTGCCCCTAACCATCTCTTGCCTCTATCTCTGATTGTTTTGTGAGAAAGACATGTGCAAGGCAGTCAAGCTAAAGATTTGATGATAGGAAAACTATCCAAGGACTTTCAATGCCTCTTTTGGCATGGATAACTTTCAAGGTCATTAAAACTTACTACCAATTTCATGAGCTCAAGACACCTCCTAAAAATGAACTATGTGTAAGACTTTTCTATTAAAATCACTCTCCATGATTGCAAGAGACGATAAATAAACTATTGTGGACAGTTTATGAAACACATCATCAAAATAAAGTAATAAATAGGCTTTGTGAAATAACAGTACCTTCACTGTCCACATTCCAGGTTCTGGCTCTTTTACATTCACCACCTTGGCAGAGTTATGGATATTTAATAGCTCATTCAGGCCAAAACCCTTCTTTATCAGCTTCCCTGAAAGACAGACATAAAGGTAACAAGCATAATATTTCTCTCAGCTATGTGCATTAGCTTATTTAACACTATGTGACTCTAAAAGCATTATCAGGTTTCAAATAACACACAGACTTTTTTTTTCTTAAATAAATGTGCTACAAACTAATCCAAAGAGACCTTGATTTCTTTTTATTCTGTGGGTAAAATGATGGGCCTCCATTCCCAATATAAATAATCTGATAGACATTTGTGCTCATAGCTCAAAACATCATTTTATTTATATCTAAAATGTACTTAATTTTATGGTTTCTGGGCCTTGGAACTGAACTAACTGATTCCCAGATTCCTATTTGTTATGCTGATTTGATCTTTAAAGGAAGACAATGATTGACAGCCTGTGATCATATTTCCTAAGCAAACCAAGATAATTAATTACTATGGCTACTGAGAAGATATATTCAGTAATTAGAGAGGCTTAGATTAAATAGATGGTAAACACAGTAAACCACAATAAATGTCTTTTCGTGGATCATTGAGGGTACTATTAACATGAGAGCCGTGAGTATATCTTTGCACCAAGTGCAAAACCTTAACCAGTTTTTCACCATGCACAGAAAGCTTTTATCTCACATAGTAATAATTAAAGGAGGCAGTGTAACCAAGGAACATGATACCATCCCCTACAGACCTGAGGTTTATCTCAAGTATCTAAATAGGAACTTTAGAAGGAAAGTGAATTTGTAATTAATCCTTGGTTTAGTTATTAGCTTTGCCCTTTATATAAACAAATCAGTTATAAGAATCCTATGTTTGCATCAAAAGTTTTACAATCATTATACAAACAATGACTTTTTAAGTAGTGGAGACAAAATGTAATGGACACAGGTACTTTTAAGGATCTAGGTAGCATAAAATCCAAAATTTTTCCTGGGTAGTATGGACCTTTTTAGAGTAAAATACTGCCTTAACAGAGAAATCCATTTATAAGGCCAAACCTATAGAAATCTTGTACATGTGAACTCTGCAAACAGTTTCATACACTATTTTCTTTTAGGTATTCATTATTTTCTAACACTTTAATTAAAGTAAGAAAGCTGCTTATTCACTCCCATTTATAAATCTTCACAAGTAGATGAAAAAATATGTAACAAAGATTGAAGTCACAGTGGAAATAAAACTACTTTGCTAAGAATAATAGGAAAAATTATTTCTGAAAACAAATGTTAAGAAAACTTAGATTTTTGTCTTTACCAAATTACTATTCGATGTAATTTTTATCATTCTACTAGCAATAGAGTCAGGTCAAACCTTAGGGTTATAAAAAATAATTGAGTGAGGAAGTAAATTAAAACAAGAATATAAATTTGTTTTTAACAACTGTCTTCTATAATTAAACCTTATCAAGAAGATAATTAGGTGAAAAATTAGACAGCTGTTTTTAAAGGAGTTTTTCTCCTTGTGATTCATTTAGAACATTTAGAAATAACACAAAATTCTGAATTTTACTGAATAATTTACAATGAAATATAGATAAGGAAAATAAAATTTCACATTTAATTTAAATATTTCCTCTTTTGGAAAATTTAGATGCAATTAATTTATTAAATCTGATCTTTTTAAATCATTAGGACTTTTAGCTTTTTGAGTCTCATATTAATTAAATAATTTTTAGGACTAAAAATAAAATCATTTTTTTGGTAAGCATCTTCTCTAGCCATTTCTCATAATTATTGAGTTTATTCATAAAGTTAGCCTTAACTTGGCATAAATAAATGTGCTAAAAGCCTTTTATAATGCATGGTTCTCGTATTTTACTATATGAATTTAGATATATCTCACCTAAAGGATTGCGAATTTCAATCATTGGAGAAGGGCCACTCAGAGACACAGTAACTTCTTTTAGGCTGGGATCAAAAGGAATTTGCCAAGTGTTTACAGCCTGTTCCAAATGATCTGTGGATAAGAGATGAACTTTGGAGGCCTGCACTGCTTCTTCAACCCATTTTAACACCTACAAGAGACAAGGAGAAGCATGAGTGCCATCAGAAAGCATTTATAGTTTTTATACCACCATTACTTCCAGGTACAGTAGCTGGCTTTGGTTAATCACATTACTCAGGGGCTTCCTTTACTGGTGTGGGGTTTATTTCAGTCATTAGAGAAGACGAGACTTTTTCTAAATCGGGTCTTTGTAGTAGATTCAGAACAAAAGGCTGTTTTTAATGTGCTCAATTTCCACGTTTTCTCTCTTAAGACAATACATTCAAAATGAGATGTTATCTACATTGCCCAAAAACCAGAGAAGTGAAACATGCAGAGATATTAAAGGCAATTTTGTATTTCTCAAGAGAAATGCAAATACCTATTTTAAAAATATATAGTGTTTTCCAACAATGTGAGATACCTTTTCCCTCCATTCTTTCTGGATGTTTTCCTTCTCAAATGCAATTTCTGAAAGATACCCAGTAAAGCAAATTATCAATTCCAATTTTAGTATACTGGGTGCTTTAATTATTGAAAAAACATTATAGTGTCAAGAAAATAGGCATTTCTTACAATAAAATGAATAAATACCGAAAATTATAATTTTCCCAAAAATGGGAAAACTAAATCTTGTGTTTAAAAAAAGCAGTAAAACATTTCAGATTAGAACCAATATAAGTACCATATTCTTGAAAAATAGTCTTTGGCAAAATCCTAAGAAATTGGATTGTAAAGGGTGTTCATGCCTCAGTGTGAACAAGGGAAACTGCCAATTCAAAGAATGTTCTGCATTAGCAGAGATAGCTCCACATTGAACAAATAGTCAATGTCCAGACAAGTAATGCTTAGCTGATCTTGATACAATTAATTCTAACTCATGATCATGTCAAATGTGCCACAGATCTTTCTCTGGTTCATGTATCCTTCAAGACTGTATCTTAACATGAAAAAGGTCCCTTGTATTTATGCACAAGACATTGAAGAGGGCTTCCTATTAATCTACAGTCAAGCTATTTAAAATAAACAAAAACATTTTTTAAAATGTCAGAAGTAATCACAAATCAATTCAGAAAACAAAAATACTGTACAATATGTTCCTTCCCACACACACACACACACACATATATACATATATATGTGTTTGTATATATGTATTCCCTCAAGGTGGGGAAAGTGGCTGAGACATATTTACATCGTATTAAAAATGTGAAGCAATTATATTCTTTCATAAAATAGTTATTTATTGTTCAAGGTATTCTATATGCAAAAGCATCATCAAAATATTACTACTAACTATAGTCCCTATCTTACATTTGGTGTATTTTCCCCCAACCCACCCTATTTTTTAAAAATATATTTTAATACACTGGTTGTGAACTCACAAAACAATCATGCACATGTGTAGAATTCCCATTTCCATACAACACTCCTTCACCAACACACCACACCATGACAGAATATTTGTTATAGATTCTGATATCTAATATCAGAATATCTAATAGTCTAATATCATCAGACTATTTCCACCAACCATGGCCCATAGCGTACATTTGGCACACTTTTTCCATACCCTCCCCCCCCCATTATCAACATAGTATATCTTTGGCATCGATGTAAGAATATTATAGTATTGCTATTAACCACAGTCCATAGGTCACACCACTTGTATTTTTCTCACGCTTCTCCACATTCCCACAACCCTACAATAGTGTACCACACTTGCGTGCCTGGTATAAAACCCAATTGATCATGATAAATAATTCTTTTAAACTGTTGTTGGATTCTCTTAGCAAGTATTCTATTGAGGGGTTTGCACTAACTTCCTTGGAAAAATGGGTCTGTAATTTGCTTTTTTCATAATATCTTTATCTGGCTTTGGTATTATGGTGATATTGGCTTCATAGAATGAGTTTGGTAGTGTTCCTCCTTGTTCAATTTTTTGGAGGAGCTTGAGTAAGAATAGTATTAAATCTTCACTGAATGCTTGGTAGAACTCACCTGTGAAACTGTCTGGTCCTAGACTTTTCATTTTGGGGAGCTGTTTTGTGACTGTTTCAATCACTTTAATGGTGATTGGTTTGTTGAGGCCTTCCATTTCTTCTAGGGTCAGTGTCAGTTGTATGTTCCTAGGAATTTTTCCATTGTCTATATTGTCTAGTTTTTTGGCATAAAGTTGTTCACAGTATCTTCCTGTAATCTTTCTTATTTCTGTAGGGAAAGTAGTAATATTCCCGTTTTAATTTTTTATTTCATTTATTTGCATCTTCTCTCTTTTTTTCTTAGTCAGTCTAGGTAAGGTTTTGTCAATTTTGTTAATCTCACAAAGAACCAACTTTTGGTTTTGTTAATTCCCTCTGTTGTTTTTTTGTTCATGTTTGTTGTTTTGGGGTGCAATGTTCTGTATATGTCTATTAGGTTTAGTCCATTTATCATATTATTCAAGCTTTCTGTGTCCTTATTGATCCTCTGCCCACATGTTCTATCCAAGGCTGAGAATGGTGTATTGAAGTCTCCAACTATTATTATAAAGGTGTCTATTTTCCCTTCAGTTTTGCCAGTGTTTGCCTCACGTATCTTGGAGCATCCTGGTTAGGTGCATATATATTTATGATTGTTATTTTTTTCCTGGCGAATTAACCCTTTTATTAATATGTAATGTCTTTCTTTGTCTCTAATAATAGTTTTGCTTTGAAAGTCTATATCATCAATATAAGTATAGCTACCTCAGCTTTGTGGGTTTTTTGTTTGTTTTTGTTTTTGGCTTCTGCATGTGTGGAATACCTTTTTCCAACCTTTGACTTTCAATCTATTCATATCCTTGGGTCTAAAGTGAGTCTTTTGCAGATATCATATAGATGGTTCATATTTTCTTATCCATTCTGCCAGTCTGTGTCTTTTGATTGGAGAGTTTGATCCATTAACAATCAATGTTATTACTATAAAGGCAGTTCTTATTTCATCCATTTTGACCTTTTAGTTTTATCTGTCATTTTATTTTCACCTTTATTACGACACTTTTAGTTACTATTATTGATACAATCATCATTTCTAGATTTTCTTCCAAGCCTCTCTCTCCTGTCTTTTCTTTTCGGGCTGTAACATTCTCTTTAGTATTTTCTGCAAAGCTGATCTTTCTCTTATAAACCCTCTAATCAAAAGACACAGACTGGCAGAATGGAGAAGAAATATGAGCAGAATATATATTCTTTTCAAGTACTCATGGATCTTTCTCCAGGGTAGGCCATATGTTGTGTCACAAAGCAGATCTGCATAAATTCAACAAGACTGAAATTATACAGGGAAGGGGATGTGGCTCAAGTGGTTGGGCATCCATCTACCAAATGGAAGGACCTGGGTTTGATCCATGGGACCTCCTGGTAAAATAAAAAAATTTTAAAAAGCAAGCAAGTGAGCCGAGCCTGTGCGGCAAGCCACAGGCCTGCCCAGACACACGGCAAGCCAGGTCCACCAAGCCACACAGCAAGATGATGATGCAACAAAAGAGAGATGCAAGGAAGAGCCAAGGTGGGCCCTGCCAGAAACCAGGAACTGAGGTGGCGCAAGTGACAGGATGCCTCTCTCCCACAATGGAGGTCCCTAGGATCAAATCCCGATGAAGCTTGGAGGAAAAGAATGAGAATAGAAGGCAAGAAACAGACGCAGAAGATCACCCAGTGAATGGACACAAACAGCAAGCTGGGGGAGTAGGGGGGACCCATAGAACTGTACATCAAAAAAAAAAAAAAAA
>PVKH010049013.1:0-10136 GCA_004027955.1 Chaetophractus vellerosus | reverse complement strand
AGGCTTCTGGATTCCTTTGTTCCCGGGGCTGCGTTTCTCTCCAGGCTTAGCTTCTGTTTTCTCCACGAGTTCAGCTGTAGACCATGAGGCTTTCTATGCTTTGCGTCTCTCCACAAGGCCAGCTGTAGACTATCAGGCGAACGGCTCACTCCAGCATCAGAACTGCTTTTCAAATCTCCTTCTCCAAATCTCTTTTCTCAATCTGCTTGCTCTGCTGCCTCTTGTCTAGCCTTTTATACTTGAGACCACGCCCACTGAGGGGTGGGGCTCGACGTCTCACTGACGTGGCAGTTAACGCCCTACTCATAACTTAATCATGCCCAGATGAACAGATTAGTTTACAAGAATAATCCAATCTGTATTTTTGGAATTCACGATTAAATAAAACTCTGAAACCATTACAACATAGTAAACTATAATGCAAGGATTTGACTATATTTAAATGAAATATGTATTTACATGAATAACTGCATGGCAAAAGGATGAGCAGATATACAAAAATGTTAATACAGGCTGTCTTTGGTTTGTACAAGTTCAAGTGATTTTAATATGAATTTTATTGTTTTGATTATTCATATTTTTATTTTTTCCTTCAAATAATTATGTGTTAACTGTGTGATATAAAACTCCCTTATAAAGGGCAAAGGAGTGTGTAATCTATTCCCAATATTGTGATTGAACTAAGTTTATTTCCTTGTACACAACAGGCATCCAATAAATATTTAAGACTTCAACCAGAACCAAGTATATTGAAGTCTACTATTTTATCTGCTGTTATGAACCCAACTTATTTTTTAAAACTAAGACAGCTTCTACTAAAATTTCATATATTATCACTAAGTATCTGTTAAAATATCTGAGAGAATAAAACTTTATTTATAGATTAAAGTTTGTGGTGGTAGAATGTTACCATCCATTGACCATCTATTATATAATGGCTCCTTACTAGGTTCTTTAGCTATATAACTCCATAATGACAAGAAAATAATTGTGGAAAAAGGTGGGAAACAATTTCACCTGTTTTGTTATACTTCACTTTCAAAGTGTATTATACTTGAACACCAAATTTAATCATGAGATCCCTGGAAACCACAGCAAAAATCAATATAGTTATTGATTACTAACAAATATATTATTTCTTCAGGAGTGACTTTTTATGCCATGCACATCTAAGATAATTTTAAGAGAATATCTAAGAGTCTTGCATAGATATAATCAAATAACTTAATGGGTAAAGGCTCTAATAGTTTTACTAGAAATGCAAAATGTTCTTCATATAGATATATCTTTTTCTGACTCTGAATTAAAAAAGAAAATGTAGCCAAAATATTTCATTAGAAAGATAATTAACCTGGGCCCAAGCCATTGCTTTCTTTATGAATCACATGTAGCACTTGGGTCACCTTGAGGAATTGGTGGCTACTCTATTTCAGACTCTATTTTACATAGGTATTTGTCCAACTGAATGTCATCAGGTGTTGTATGACACTCTGTTCAAGTCTGCGTGTTCTGGCCAATACCTGGAGCACCAGGATTCTGTGTCATTGGTTGAAGCAGTACTCTAAAACCACATAACAGACTTTCAGGGGCCCAATTTGACATTCTGTTATTATAATTAAAGATTTTGACATATATCTATTTCCACAGAACAAATGATCCCATCTCCACATGGAGGGATCATTTTTTCTCAGTTAAAATTTTTTTTTCATGTGAGCAGGGACCAAATGAAGACTAAATAGTAGAACATATTTTTTATTGTGAATATGTACACAGTAATAAACTACATCTATTAATAATGGCTAACATTTATCCCATAAACGTGTCAGGAATCAGGCAAAGGGCTTTACATGGATTGTTTCATTTGAGCCTTGCATCCCTCAGTGAAGTTGGGGTTATTTTCCTCTTGATTTCATAGATTGGAAAGTAAGACAAGTGCCTGAATTGCATACTAGCAACGGTTGGCGCTGAGATGGAACCCAGGTTGTCTGTCGACAGCACTCAAGTCCTGACAATTCTGCTAAACTGCCTCTTCTAACCGTTTGTCTCCAATCTCCTGCCACCACCTTAGTTCAAGTGCTCATCACCTCTTGCCAGGGTTCTGAGCCAGAGACACTCTTCATAGGTGTACTGCCAAAATTTGAAATGCAAATCAGTTTCGCAAACATTATTTTTAGTTAGAAGATATCATTTTTTTTTATCCTTGGGTCCACAGAATGTTCTCTCAAATTTATCAGAGTTTCACATTTTAAAAATGTCATGGTTTTTATGTTTTTGTTTAACTCTAAGAGAAAGGGCAGAAAGAAGGAAATAACATTTATTGAGTCCTTAATATGTGCCAGGCAATACTGCTTTGCTCATGAATCCTCAAAACAACCCTGTAAGGATTGAGCTTGATACTTATTAATTATCTCTCAGGGGCCTCAAGATGTGGGAAAATTTTGCATATGCTAATGAATTTAGGGAGGCAGTTATTGTTTATCAATTAAGAACCCTTTGCAGTTTAGGCTGTGAGATCAGGGAAAGGTGTAGGAGGTCAGTGTTCATACTTACTGAGGCTCAATAGATAAAATACAGGGAATCTTTGGTTTTCAACCAATAGATTTTTTTTAGTTACTGATTCTTTGTTTCTGCATATTAACTTTGGTGAACCCAAGCAATGACTGAAATAGTGAGAAAAGAAATTCTGCCTTGAAGGTCAAAAAATATCTGATACCTTTCCTTCAAGAAAGAAAAGTTGTGGTTGGTTTTGCCAATGTTTCATTGAAGTTGGGTTTATTTGCCTCTGCGTTCTGCTGTCTTCCCTTTTCTTCTTTCACATCCTCCATAGCACTGACACATTTGTGCGTACAATGTGGTGCCTGATGAAGCTCTGAAGTTGCTTTGGCAAGTTCTTAAATGATCGTTTGGTTTAAGAAGTCTCAGAACAATCTAGAGTCAGTAATATATGATCTTCCAACCAGATCTTCTTGTGACTTTGGTGGCTATAAATAGCTGCTTATCTGCCCTTACCATGACCTCTTTCTCTAAAAGTCCCAGTTTTGTGCACCCAAGGGTGGGGATGGGGCAGAGGGTGTATAATAAACACAGGTGGCTGATGCAGACTGTTTCAGAGAATACCTGTCACTTAATTTAAATATTATGGATTTAGGCCCATTCTGGTACCGATTTCTGTAAACTGGCTATCAATTCATCCGAGTATTAAATTTCAAGGATCTTGTTTTATTTTCAATGGCCTCTACTGGGTAAGACATATGAAATTGCAAAAGGAAAAAAATTAACCCATGATTCATTCAAATATATTTTCTTTTAGTGGAACTTATTTCCATTATCATATTTAGAAATATTAGGAGAAGGTTCTAAGCAAAAGTTCCTGACTGTGGAAGGTTCTACTTTTGCTGAATTAGAGGAAGACATTAAATGCTTTCATGTTCAATAGGGCTTCTTAAAAATTCTCTCTCTCTCTCTCTCTCTCTCTCTCTCCACATACACAAACACATACATACACACACATATGGGAAGGGTATTTTTCTTTTGGTGCTATGACATTTTTCCATTACATAGGATGCTCGTGGTGCCACATAAGGCCATTGCCAGGCAATACAAAATGGGGGCCAGGAATTGGTTGGGAGTGAGGGGGTAGGGGCCTAAGGGATGTCTAACTAATTATTGATCAATTTACTATGTCTATTTAGTAAGTCAGTCAGTCTCCAGATACTTTTGTAGTCTTTACGGAAGACAAATGTTCACAGTTTAAATATCCCTAAATATATAACAGATGAACAAGCATGCTTTGGTGTGTAAATGCTGCATAGATTCAGAACCATCAAAAAGCCCCTCAAAAATGCTTTTCCATCTGCTGCTTCTAACTACATATCGCACATCCTGGCAGCGCACTTCACAGTGGTGTGAAAGATAGGTTCAAAGCCAACCTGGCAAAATGTATTTATCTTTTTTTTCCTTTCCAAAATGTGTTTCTTTGTGCAGCTAAACTAGCAAACATATATAGGAACAAGGTGCCAGGGCTAAGAGGAGGCACTTGTCAGGCCTTAATCTTTCAGGAGAAAACCTGCTTCATATTATGCCCTGAAACACTGACATCAAATAGCATCTTCTTAGAGAATGTGAGTTGGAGAAATCTTGGATTCTATGTTCTCAGTAAAACCCACTTTTGAGGGATCCCTCAGTGTCCAGGTGAAACTTGCAAGTCTTCTGAACATCCCCAAAAGAGCCATGTGCAGGAAATATGTGATTGTGTTCAGAACAGTATGCTTTAGTTTTCATTGAATTAATTATATACAATTCAGAAAACGATTCATGGTAGGCATGCTCTGGTTTTATTCAGGGTGGCTTTCAAGTATAATCTTTCTTATGCCCCATTCAGAAGCATGGATTTTTATACGTATCACAGCAATCCATGTTAACATAGTGGTGAGAGTTAGCAACCTACTGAAAAGTCTTCTAATTTGAAACAGTACAGCAGTTGGTTCTTCCAGACAGTGAAGTTTCTTATTTCACAGGTTAAAAATGTCTCCAGAAAGGTGATCTTTATAGCTGCCTCTCAGATGATGGTAAATGGTTAGTTTATGTTAACATACTATGTAGGTGACTCTTCTCTTTTCTTTTGCCTTTTACTGATGCTGTCCTCTAGTATAAGAGGGTAGGAGATAGTCATTTCAGAGAAACAGCAAGAAAAATCCTAGAACCACATTATGATTCATGCTGATACCCTTCAAGAGCTGAGATTTTGCTTGATTTAATTATATTTCTCATGATAATTTAATAATCATTACCACATTGGTCTAACCAATGAGACAATGAGCACAGTATTTCCCTCCTGGAAGTATCATGAGACAGTTTTGGGGGCAGACAGGGGAATCAACACTAAATAGTGATGCAGCTTTCTTGATAACAAATTTCAGCTCTATTGCACAGTGATAGATTTTCAGGCATTCAAAATATTGTTTTGGAGTGATTTTTAATCATCCACAATTTTTTACTCTTTTGAGCTTTTTCTCCTTCTTGAACTTATTCATAGTTTTAGTCTGGGCTACTTTTTATAAATGCATTTTTTCCCCCACAAATATTCACTGACACTGGGGATATTTTGGTGAAAATAAAACAAACATGGTACCTTCACTTGTGGAGATTATAATCTAGTGAGAAAAACAGATGATAAGTGAGAAAAAGCACATTCTGTATATCTGTGTGTGTACATATATTCATTTATTCAACCTTGTTCATACATTTATTCCTTCACGCATTCTGATAATTGTCTATAATTGCACATTATGGTAAGTGCCATGATGGAGACAAGCAGGGTGCAGTCATAGAAATTATTGCCAGAAGACATCTCCTTAGGTCTGGTAGTAAAGAAGGAGCTCTCTGAAGACTTGCCTCTAAGCCAATAACTAGAACATGAGAAGGAGCCAGCTATGCAAAAGAGGAATGGGCATCCCAGGTAGGGAAAATTGTGTGTGTGAAGGCCACAGGCAGGAGAGGCTTTTTTGTGTTCCTGGAACTAAAAGAAGGCAAGGTTGCCTTTGAGCCAAGTAGGTGACAGGGAGAGCAGTCAGAAATGAAGCCAGAGCTGGGGGCCAGCTCCTGTTGTTAAGAAATTTAGATTTTATTATAAGTGTAATGGGAAGCTACTGAGGGGGTTAAACAGGATACCACAGGATCCAAATATTTGTTTTTGTTTTACCACACTCACTCTGGTGCTGCCTGGAATACAGATTGGAAAGAGGCAAGAATGAAATCAGGGAGAGAGGTGAGAAGGTTATAGTAGCAAACCATTTGAGAAATAATGGGATCTTGGACTAGGGGAGGTGAGAGTAGGAAAGGAGAGAAAAGGTGGATTCAAGGAAGATTTAGAAATGAACGAAAACAGATCTTAACTAATGATTTTATTAGGGAGGGCGAAGGAAGGTGTACGTGTGTGAGGGGCAAGTTTCTGGCCAACACAATTCTAGATAATGATATCATTATCTAGATGGAAAATACCGGGGAAGGATCAGGTTTGCAAGAAAATCAAAGGATTAATATTGAACAGAAAAGTTTAAGGTCCTTATGAGAATTCCAGTACCTCCGTTCCATCTTAGAGGAAATTAAATAGTAATAGCTAATATTTATTAAGAAGTTACTATGCCATTGGCTAGACTAAATATCTTATATGGAATAACTCATTTAGTTTCATACATTCCTATAAGGTAGGGACTATTGCTATTCTTTTCCCATGAGGAGACTGAGGCCGAGAGATTTAAAAAAAAAAACTTGTACAAGGTCACAGAGCTAGTAATTGGAGGTGATGAGAGTCAAACCTATTTAATATGGCCCAAGAGCCAATCATCTAAATCACTTGCTCTAGCTTCTAATGTGAAGGAATTTGTTGGACATTTGAGCCTTGCGTTCAGACGGGTAGATGTGAGTTAATTAAAAAATGCGTTGGAGGTAAGAGCTCCGCGGCTTAGCCCGGCTAGGGGCGAGAAGCCTGAGGCTCTGGCCCTACGCTCAGGCTGCGCAGGCGCAGTCTCGGCTGGGCCCTAGGCAGGCAGAGGTTCCCCGGTGAGGTCACCTCCCGGCCCGGCGACTTGCCCTCCTTGTGGTTCAGTGCTGCCTGGGCCCGGGTAGCAGGCTGGGTAGGAGACCGACGAGCCTGTCGTCTGCGCGGGTGGATGCGGCGGCGGACGCCTTAGAGAAAGAGCGCTTCCTGCTGTCCCGCTCTTCCCCCTCTCATGCAGAATTTGATGCTCTGGTTGGACACTTAAAGGACATTATCATGAATGACGAGTTCCAGATATTACAGAGAAAGTTCATGGGCAAGTACGACCAGGAGTTTGATGACACTGAAGAGAATAAATTCACTTACGGGGCCCTTTTTAACGAATATATTTCCTTGGTTGAAAAGTATTTTGAGCCACAGTTGCTGGAGCGAATTCCTGGATTTAACATGGCGGCTTTCATGACCACATTACAGCACCGTAAAAATTGGCTGGTGACATATTGCTCACATTTACAGATTTTTCTGGCTTTTAAAGAAATGTTTCTGGACTCCAGAGCAGAAGAAGGCCGGGGACTAGACTTTAGCAGTGGTTTAGTGCTGACCTCATCGTGCAAATCATCTTTCCACGCCTGCTTCCCAGAACAGTCTGTGGCACCAGCGCCCACTTCCAGGCAGTCACCAGCAAGTGAGCTAGTAGAGGCTTCTTCGGCTAATGCCGACAGAATACATCTGGCAAAGACTGTCCTGAGCCTCTTAATTAATGTTAAGTATTGTTGGGTCAAAAAGGAAATTCCCTGATGGTCCCAGGACCCGTTTTTCCTGAACCACCTTCTAGTATTCAGTAATCCTAGTACTAGAGTAGACACCTCTCTCAGGTGCTTCTGGGAGAAGCCCTTCCCCCAGCATAAACGGTATGTCAAGAGTGTGGGGTAACCCAACATCACAAGCCCTCTCTGCCCCCACTACCACAGCAGGCTTTGCATGTATCTTCTGTGCACACTCAGCTCATTCACTTGGGTCAGAGTTTCAGGTCTTCGGCCTGAGTAGTCCAGCTGTGTGGATTTTTTATTTGGGAGTGTTTTATCTAAGCTGTCACTACTCCTGTATTGAGACTTCCGGAGAACCTATTATTCAGCTAGCGTTGGCCATCAATGGAAAGAGATGCCCTTTATCTAAAAGCTACATGTGAAAATCTTGTGTTTCCAGTCTTTTTTATCACTGTTTTCTGCTAGGCCTGATGCAGCCCCACTATGTTTCTAGAAGCCTCTTTAAGCATTATTTTTTGAAAAAATATTTTTTTAGATGACTATGTGGGCTAACCTAGTGGATCTAATCTTGAAATTTCTTTAATTACCCATTTAGAGATCAAAGTATTCTATGTTGTGTGCTTTTTAAATGTTAGTGTTATGAAGGCAAAAATGCTTTCTATATTGGTGTTCCTAAATTTCTGGGGACCAGTGAATATGAACTATGTGCTGAACATAGACCAAGAGGTATCATTTACTGAGAGCATATTAAATATGTTTGTGCAGATTTGCTTAAAATCCTTTCTGTATAAATCATTAGGTTTTCTATCGGTGTGGGTGTGAGTTTAGTAAAAAACAAGACTCTGCAAGCTCTGCAGTTTCTTCTTATTAATTCTCTCCTGTCAAGATGGTGTTTCACTGCTCTAGATAACCATGAGGAGGAGGTAGCAAATAGATTCAGTGGTCATTGTCTGGCTTCGGTTTAGTAAAATGCTTGGTAAAACATTACTGATCAGAAAACATGTATGCCACGTCCTTAGAAAGAAGAAAAAACAGCTTAATTCCCAATGTGTATCTTTGAAAGAATTTTTAAAGTGAAAGTAAAAATCTGTACTGACCTTCAAAAAAATTTTTTGGGGGTTATGAGCAAATAGATGTGTGAATGAATGGGTGAGATTACCTATAGAAAAAGCCTGCAAGGTTTCATTTCCTGCTGTGTTAAAAATAATATTTCAACTCTTTTGCTTTAATTCTTTCTCTGTGGAGCTTCATGGGTTTAAGTACTCTGGGATTTGGGGTCCTGTTATGGCTTATCCTGGTTATATTTTTCATAATGGGATGAAGGTGATTATAGATGTTGTAATAACCATTTACAAAAGGGCAGTTTCCAAACAGCTTTAACCGCAGCACCATGTATTTAAACAAAAGTTGTTTCTGAAACCATAAACAAAACAATTAGGAAAAAAAAAAAGAGCTGCTCTAGAAAAGCAAGGGGTGGAAAGGCTGGAAGGCTGGCAGAGCTCTAGCTACTGTTCCCTCCCAGTCCCCTACACTCCCAGCTGCAGAAGCCCCTGTCAGGATTTCAGGAATTATGGTTGGAAAAAAACATGGCTTTACAGCAATGATTACAAGCTAGAATGCTTACAGGGGACAGCCAAATAAGTAAGTTAAGGAAGTAGACTAGGTATTTACATTAAATATTTGGGCTTCTTCATTTTCACAAAGAAATATACACTCCTCCAGACTCATATAAAAGTCATTCCTCCAAATCTGTTTCTCATTTTATAACTTTTGATGGTGATATGGTAGCAGAGAAACAATGTGAAGGTGATTTTTAAAAGGCAATCTACAGCCACAGGATAGGAGAGGCATCAGGAAGTGTTGGGAAATGTGGCAAATGGAGCACAGGTCCCATCTTATGGGGGCACCTGCTACTTAGCTCTGGGCAATGGGTGATACGTGGGAACGTGGGCACAAGTTGCTAGAGCCTTCTGAATTTTTAGAAGATCTTGATGTTTATCCTAAATTTCCTCATTTTAAAGGTTGGCCCAGTATTTTTAAACACTTTGCTAACTGAATTAGATATATGTATAGGTCAAATATGGCCTAGTTTGTGAACTAGGGCTACTGTGGGCTACTAGTTTGTGAACCTGCTTTAGAGGAATCCATATTTACCAGTGGAACATACAAAAACCTCTTAGGACACCTGATTTTTAGTTTCTTTGGGTTGATGAGTTCATAACTATAAGCTATAGAATTTTCTGGCAATGGTTAAAACTTTGAATTGTAAGCCATGTAATATAAACCATATAATAAAAACGATTTCCAAATGCAGAAGGATAGTTTCAATGTCTGGCCCTTTCAACTAGGCCTGAAACACTTCAAACAGATCAGGTCCCTATCAGAGAGTTCCTGTGAACACAGAAAATTTAATAACTTTTATAATTTGTAAAGAAGACTGATTTTGGTAGTTGAATCTGAATCTGAGTCCTCCATCTTCTGTGTGACTTTGGGCAAGTTACTTAAGCTCTCTTAGCTTTATTTTCAGCTATATAGCAATAATAATACCTTCCTAATGGGTATATAGAAATTAAAATACATAATAAATTTTAATGCCTGGCATTTAATAGATGCCCAATAAATGGTAAACAAATAATTATCACAGATTATATCTATAAATTCATTTCTTTCTCATGACCTAACATGTTCACAGAGTTTTGTAGGGAAGATTAAATTGTTTAATCTACATGGCATGAAAAATACGTTCAATCAGTGTAGTTGTCATTATTATTATTTGTAACAAGAGCCACATATTACCCAGAGATGTACCATGTATAGTTGTATACAACGCATGATATTATAGATCTGGTCAATGAAATCACAGTTCTGAT
>PVKH010049012.1:0-10126 GCA_004027955.1 Chaetophractus vellerosus | reverse complement strand
TGGTACTGAAGAAGGACCATTCCCATAGAAGAGAGACAGAAGCCAACACTTGAGGTGGAAATGTCAACATTTCCAGAACCTTCTGTTGAACTCAGGAAACTGAGGAATATGTGATAGGGCATTAACATACTTTTAAGTGTCCTCTCCATTCCAGTCATCATTCTATGTCCATTATAAAGTATAGTTACCACAATTTGACACAAAACACTGGCATTCTCTGACCAGCTGAGGTAAACAGGATCCCACTCTGGGCAGTGGAGTTATGTAGGAGACAGCAAAAAGATGTGTTTTCATTGGGGGGTTTTATTTACATCTTTGTCTCAAGTCGTGTCTCTTGTGGACAAAATGCCTAAGTCTATTTTACATGTGCTGACTATGTGATATCTTTCTCAATTTCATGATATTGTATTTATTTAGTTATATGTTATATTTATATTTTATGACTATAGATAAATATAACTATATATTTATAGTTATATTCTATGACTGAAGGACAAAACCCCAGATTTCTTTCAATTAATCACATACATGTTAAAGAGTATGTAAGTGTATATACCTGTATAATCTTCTGCCAGTAGACATATTCACAACTGCTTGATGAACAGTATGCTTGTGTGTTTATTAAAATACCCATCAGATTTCCATACAAAATTATTTCAGAAACCTCTTATCTTCCTCTTCATTACCTCTTCTTTCCAGGATCTTGAGCTTCAACCATCCTTGCATCAACTTCCAATGAACTCAGTCTGAGGTCCCACAGTGAATTCTGAGTCTTGTCTTGCCTCCTGAAAGAGAATCCCTACCTTCCATCATTCTGAAAATGTCTGTGTCTCACCTTCTCAGTTATAGATCCATCGACTAGTTAACAGACTAAACAATTAACATAACACGTTAATGGCTGATAAAGTGCTACTCCTCCCATATGGCAGTTCTTTTTAAATCACAACAGTAAGCTGCTTATTTTTAAATATTAGTTTGTGGCATCTTGAATAATATTGCAGTCTTATAAGGTATTTTGTGTCTCTTAAATAATAATATGTGTGTGCATGTCAAGGAATAGAAAAGACACTTTTCAAAAAGTCAATTAAATTATTCTTTCAGGATCTCCCTTGGAAAATCAAACTATTTTTACATAATTCACTTGAAAAATCTGTGGTGAGCTCAGTCAACAAGATGAACAGAAAATCACTGTGCTGTGAATGCCAGTTTAAACATTACTGATAAGATCAGAATTATAATGCAGTTCTCCTTTTTCTGTCAACAAAGAAAATTTATCTCCTCAATACTCACGTGCCTTGCAAAGCCTAATAATTGATTGTAAAGCAGAGAGCAAAGGTAAAATGACCTACAATATGATTTAAAAAGAAAAAGTTAACAAAGAAACCTAAACAATGTAAAATGTGGTCTCTATCAAATAGACTTCAAGAATTGGGTACTTTCAATAATTCCATTATTTTATCACACATGAAAGATTTAGAGAAAACAAATGTCACAGAAATCTGGTAGCAGATCATGACCTGTGATTTTAGCCAACAATTATGTATCATTTGTTTAGCTAAAATCAGGATAAAGAATGTATGTGGCACTTCATAAATACCCATGGATGAGTATTCATTGACAAATATGATTTATCCTGTTTGAAGCAACTATTTGCTGATGTGTTAGTAGAACAATTGTCAAACACGCAATTTCTAATGGTGAACAAACCAAACAACTATGATTCAAATAAGAGAATCCTACAGAAACAAATTTATTTACATTTATAAACTTACACTAGAATTATCTAGCTTCAATGATAGTTCTGTTGTCTCAATGTCGTCTTTAAAAATAATATAATCTTCCTTTGTGTGTGGGCTTCACTGAATGACTTGCTACCAAAGGAGAGTTTGGAAAGGGTTGGGGAAGGAAATAGTAACTTGTTATTGAAGAAATCTGGCAAAACTTCCCCAGTCTAACCATGAAAAAAACATCAGAGAAACCAAACTTGAAGGACATTTACAAAATATCTGATTATACTCCTCAATTTTGTCAAGGTCATTGTGTGAGAAACTGCCATAAACCAGAGGAGATTAAGAGCACACAACAACTAAATGTAAAGTGATATCTTTGATGGAATCCTGGAACAAAAATTGGACATTAAGGAAAATTAGTGAAATCTGAGTTGAGTGGAGTTTAGTTAATAGTAATGTATCAGTGATTATTCATTACTTGTGACAAGTATACCATACTAATATTAACAAGATTAACAATAGGGGAAAATGTGTGAGAGGTATATGTGAAGTTTCTGTACTATCTTTGCAACCTTTCTGTAAATTCATAACAAAAAGTTTGTTTAAGAAAATAATATACCTATCTTTATGTAATATTAATTCTAAATAAACTGATGAATTTATTTGCTAATATTCTATTTAAAATTTGGGCCTATATCTAAAAAATGTGGGTAATTTTTAATTTTATTTTTCATATCAGTATGAGCTGTTATTGATGGTATATACCAAATATGAATTGGATTTTTAGAGCAATCTGGAGAGATTTTATATCTTCATAATATTTAATATTCCAAATAATAAATGGGTTATATTAGTCCATTCATTAAATTATTTTTAAGACAATTTACATTTTTATTGCATTTTTCTTTTCCTTAAGTATTTGATATCTTTTATGAATACATCCTTGTAATGTGTGTATGTGGATCTTGTATCCAGTAAACTTGGAGAAGTGTATATTAGCTCTAAAACTTTGAACTCTTGGATTTTATGGGTAGACAACTCGTGACACACAAATACTAGGAATTCTGTCTCTTCCTTTACAGTTATTTCACTTAATTTATTTTTTCATATTTTACTGTTAAAAAATGCAAGAAGTACAATTTTAAAGAGTGGTAAAACCAGGGAGCTTTGTCTTGTTATTGCCTTCAAAAATGACACCAATACATCAGTGATATAATTTCTTCTATTGCTAGAATCACAATAAGTCTATATTAGAATACCAGTAAGTCTACTTTAGTTCATAGTTCATTCCCCAATCCTGAGGATTCTGGGATGGTGATGTCCACTCCACCTCTAATTGAGAGGGGGCTGCAATCTATTAGGGCTGATGAATGGGACTCTCTTGCTTGCAGTTGTAGACTTTCTTGGTTCCTTGGTATGGTAGTTGTCCATTATCACCTCTTGTTAGTTGTCCTGGGTGAGATCAATGAACTGGAGGGTAGGTATTGCAACTCCTTTGAGATTTGGGGCCCAGCTGGCACGTGGACAGCCCAAAGATTTAAGTCTCTTGGACGCATACCTACTAACTCTAGCATTAATTATAAATTCAAGTAGAAGAACAGAAGAGCCATGTGTAGGGAAACTACAACTGAGTCCAACTCTGTCACCCTGGGGAGCATAAATTACAAAGTAGGGCCCACTGTCAAGGCACCAAACTCCTGAGCTATCTGTCCTGACTATAGTGTCTGGATGTCCCCAGAGCCCTTAGGAGCCCTGCTATTTGGGGTAGTATCTACTTTGGCAGTCAATGAGATCTTGCTGAGACATGCATAAGTGTAAACTCTGGAATGACTGCCCAACTCACTTTGAAGTCTTTATGTCGTTGAAGTGGAGGCAGTGGCCACTGGAAGTTCTGAGGGCAGGGAGAGGGAAAAACAGGTAATGAAAGATACAGGCCATTATATAACTTGCCATAACCTACAGAATTGGGTGGGAGAGAGTGTAAACTACAATATAAACTTTAATCCATGCTTAGTGGCAATGCTCCAAAATGTGTTCATCAATTGCAATGAATGTTCCTCACTAATGAAGGATGTTGTTAATGTGGAAAAATGTGGGAGGTATGGGGAGCAGGGCATATGGGAATCCCCTATAATTTAATTTAATCAAGCAAGAGTGAAACCTCTAAATCCAAAACAATCTAATGTACCCAGAGGAACGGACCAATTTACAAACATAATTCAATATTTATCTTTGGAATTCATAAATAACACCAAACTGCTACACCATCTATTACCAAAATTTCCCAATTGTCTCAAATAGACATATTAAGCCTAAACTTCTCATTTCTTATACCCACCCCCACCCTCTGGTTACCTATATTCTAAAATATGATTCTATGAGTTTGCTTATTCTAATTATTCAAATCAGTGAGATCATACAATATTTGTACTTTTGTGTCTGGCCTATTTCACTCAGCATAATGTCTGCAATGTACATCTAAGTTGTTGCACATATCAGAAATTCATTCCCCTTTATGGCTGAATGATATTCTATTGTGTGAATATACCACATTTTGTTTATCCATTCATCAGTTGATGGGCACTTGGGTTGCTTCCATCTTTTGGCAATTGTGAATAATGCCACTATGAACTTCAATGTGCAAATACCTGTTTGAGTCCCTGCTTTCAATTCTTTTGTCTATATAGCTAGAAGTGGAATTGCTGGGTCATATGATAATTCTATACTTCACTTTTCAATGAACTGCCAAACTGTTTTCCACAGCTGCTGCACCATTTCATATTCTCACCAGCAATGAATGAGTGTTCCTATATCTGCATATACTCTCTAACACTTGTAATTTTCCATTTTTTAATAGTAGCTATTCTAGTGAGTGTGAGATGGTATCTCACTGTGGTTTTTTTTTTTTTTTTGGTTACATATCCCCACCCCTTTCTGATTGCTCTTGCTGTGTTCATCTTTTTGTGCTCTTCTGTGTCTGCTTTTTGTCTCCCCCCATTGCGGCAACGTGCTGAGTCAACCCACCACGCAGGCAGCCTGCCCCACTCATGGGCGGCTTTTGTTTCGTTCCTGAGTGGCGGCTCTGCTCTGTTCGTGGGCGGCTTGCCCTGCCCCACGGCGGCTCCGCCCCACCCACGGTAGCTTTGCCCTCTCAAGGCAGTCTGCCCTCTTTGGAGAGGTCCCCGGGAACTGAACCTGGGACCTACCACGTGGTGAACCAGTGCCCTATCCACTGGGCTACAGCCGGCCCCCTCTCACTGTGGTTTTGATTTGTCTTTCCATAATGGCTAATGATATTGAGGATCTTTTCATGTGCTTTTTGGCCATTTGTATATCTTTGAAGAAATGTCTATTCAAGTCTCTTGCTTTAGTATTTGGATTGGTTGTCTTTTGTTGTGGAGTTGTAGGATTTCTTTGTCTATTCTGGATATTTAATACCCATTGTATAGGTTGTCATTTTAATTTCATGAAAAAGTGCTTTAATAAACAAAACTTTTTAATTTTGATGAATTCTCATTTATCTTTTTTTTTCTTTTGTTGCTTTTGCTTTGGTTGTAAAGTCTAAGAAACCATTACCTAGCTCAAGGTGCTGGAGATGCTTCCCTATGGTTTCTTCTATGACTTTTATAGGTCTGGTTCCTATATTTAGGTCTTTGATCCATTTTAGTTGATTTTTGCATATGGTATGAGGTAGGAGATGACCTTCATTCTTTTGCAAATGGAGATCTAATTGTCCCAGCTCCCTTTGTTCCTGATCTTTGAGGGAAAGCTTTCAGTCTTTCACCCTTAAGTATTATGTGAGCTGTGGGTTTTTCATATATGTCCTTTTTTAATTTGAGGAAGTTTCCTTCTATTGCTATTTTCTAAGTATTTTTATCAGGAAAGGGTTCTTGATTGTGTCAAATGCCTTTTCTGCATCAATTGAGATGCTCATGTGTTTTTTATTCCTTCATTCTCTTAATAAGGTGTATTATATCAATTGATTTTCTGTGGTGAGCCACCCTTGAATATGCAGGATCAATCACATTTGATCAAGGTGTATAATTATTTTAACATGCCATTGGATTTGGTTTGCTAGTATCTTGTTGAGGATTTTTGCATCTTCATTCATAAGGGATATTGCTTTGTAATTTTCTTTTATTGTGGTATATTTGGCTTTGGTATGAGGGTGATGTTTGCCTTGTAGAATGAATTAGGGAATGTTCCCTTCTCTTCCATATTTTAGCAGGATTCATGTCAAATCTTCTTGGACTGTTTGGTAAAATTCTTTTGTGAAGTCTGGGCTTTTCTTTGTTTTTGATTGCTGATTTAATCTCTTTACTACTATTGGTTTGTCAACAATAGAAATCATCTATTTCTTCTTGAGTCAGTGTAGATAGTTTGTGTTTCTAGGAATTTGACTATTTCATCTAGATTATCTATTTGTTAGTGTACAGTTGTTCATAGCAAGCTCTTGTAGCCCTTTTTTAAAAAAATTATTTTTATTCCCCACCTCCTTCCTCCCTCAAGATGGCTCCCTTGTCTGTCTGCTTGTTGTCTGCTCATCTTCTTTAGGAGGCACCGGGACCTCCCATGTGGGAGGTGGGTGCCCAATTGCTTGAGCCACACCCCCTCCCCCTCTTGTAGTCCTTTTTATTTCAGTGGGGTGGTAGTAATGCCCCCCTTTTCATTTCTGATTTTAGTTATTTGTGTCTTCCCTCTTTTTTCAGGGCTCTTGCATATGCTGTGGGCCTTGCATGAGAGCTTTTCCCGCAGCATGGCTCATTCCAAATCATGTCTCCTGAAATGACACCTCAGAAAAGAGAACTGCTTTTGCTTTTCTTTCTAAAAATAGTATCCTCCATTGCTCACTCTACTCTTACCTGGTTTCATTTTTCCTAGTATCACTTGACATTCTCAGCCCTCATTAATATGTTTTGTTTACTCTGGATTTCTAAAATGCAAGTCTGTGAAGAAAGGAACTTTGATACGTTTTGTTCACTGCTGTCTCCCTGGGACCTAGAAGATTTTGTGTTTCATAATAGCATGAAACAAATATTTTTAAATAAGTTCCTAAACCACACATGCTAAAATCCTGCCTCCAGATGAATCATAATGTGCACCTGCTCTCCCCTTCCCAGGGCCCTTGTGACAAGCAGCTTTGGCTTCTCAGCAGCATGCCCAGGGATGGCACAGTCCCTAAAGGGTGTGATTCTCTAATTCATGTGCCAATAAACTCCACCAGCAAACCTAGCTGCAGATAAAGCACTCCTCAACAATGAATATGAATGGATATTTTCCTTTTCTAGTAAACCTTTAAAAAAATATATGAATCCATTCAAGTAGTTCAAGTTTTGCCCTTTAGAAAGAGCTGCCTTTCTGTGAAACTGCAGGGATTCAAACAAAAGTTGCAACTTTCACTGAAGTAGAAAACCCTGCTTTCCAGCCAATTGGCAGAGCATTTATTAATAGTATGCAGAGGAAAAGCGCGATCATTCCTATGATACAAAGAACTACTTTATTCACCAAAGTAGAAAGTAAAAAATATATATTATTATGCACCTCAGATTATTTATTTATGAGCAGAGTGTCAATTTCCCTTCCAAATGAGTTAGTTTTTTTCTTGGTAAAGCATATTTGATCATTTGGAAGAAGTCAAAGCTTTAAACATTTTCAAAAGTGGCTCACAAAACAGAAAATCTCATTTGATGGCGCTAACTGTAATTACAGTTATTGGAGGTTATATCCATTTGCATGCCCTAAAGAAATGGCCCAACTGCATAATTTTTGGTAATATTCATCACAGTGTGTCAGAAAACCTGAGCAATTCTGGAATGCTTGACATACTTGACAGAGGCACTATGAGGAATCTTTTCCTCTGCTTACAATTCACAGTCCTGCAAGGTCATTTCTAGAGAATAATGTTATTAAAGTTTCTTGATCACACAAAGCTTCTTGTGGTTGCCAAACGATAGCTTAAAGACAAAGTTTTTATTCTGGCCCAGTCCAAGGTTAGTTAGTAAAGTTCTAGTCTTTATAAGTTAGGTTCCGCCCTCCCCCCACCAAATAAACACAAACAAAGAACTCAAAGCAACAAACACAGAAACAGTTTTCACCATAATGGACAGACCAACCATTCAACTTTATTTGTTTCATGCTTCGATTTGCAAGAAACTCACCCGGGTAGAAGTGTTAGAACAGTTGTGTCTCGTCCCATTTAGCAATTAAACTGCAACATAAAATTATTCAGTAATGATTTTTGACAGTTTACAACTTCAGGCAGGCCCACTACAAACACATAGCGCTTGTACTTGAGATACTTGAATGCTGAAAGAGATAAAGGAAGGGGCCGTCAGTGAGCTTCTGCCCTCTTTCCTCCTGCCCTCTGCTTTCTCCTCTGCCTTCACAGGGAGAATTCAGGGTTTGCAGCAAGCCTTCCTTTTTTGATATGCAGCATCATGAGAAGGGTTAGAACTGGATGAGCACTTGCTAAAAGCAAATTTAGAACAATTGGTTAATTTTAATTTGAAAAGGCATTGAAGGCCAGCTGGTAGAAAGAGAAGAACAAAAGGGAGAAAGTGGCAAAGAGTTATACATTAATAGGAGGTCAGGTTAAGAGTTGAGAGAGAGCAACTGAAGGGCCTCTCAGAAGTTTGAGAGGTTGAAAATCAAAGTACTAGTAGAAAAATTTAAAGAGATATATGCCTGAGGCTTTTCAATTAGATACAATGGGACATGGTTCATAAGATTCCAGTGGACTTTTGACTGGCTTTGAAGGCTGGGTTTTATTTTTAAAAATGTAATTCCACAGAGAGACTCAGCTAGGAGGCAAGATAATTATAATTGTGTTACACAATTAAATCTGTTACATCTTAATGTCAGAGTCCATTTTCTTTAACTCCTACCAATACCTGCTTTCTGGAATTCGAGTGAATCCCAATGGCTGCCGGTTGGAGCAAAAACATAATTTGATTATATAATATAACAAAAATATTTTCTAGAATTTTACTAGTTCTTTGCTGTTGATTATTGCAAACTTGGCTAAAACTGAAATTGGGTTTAAATAGTTTCCACATGGCTACAGTTGTAAACGGGATCATCGTTCCGCAATGTCAGCCTGGGTTTTATAGCAAAATTTTCAGAACATCCTTAAAAGTGTGGATGAAGTGATTTGACAATTGAAGGCTGAAAGAGGAAGCAATCTTTAAAACAATTTAGCCTTATTCTAATGACTGTCTTTCAAAAAAAACTTTCTTAAACACAAGGTAAATTTCCTAATTTATGTTTTTTTCTTTTATTAAATTGGGGTGAATTTACATATTATAAAAGAAGTCATTTAGAATGTACAATTCAATTGCACTTAGTACATTCACAATGGTGTGCAAATACCTCCTCTATTTAGTTCTAAAATGTTTTCATCAACCCCCCAAAAATACCTACACATATTTAGCAGTCAGTCCCTACTCCCCCCCTTCCACCTCCAGGGCTTCACGACCACCTCCAATTTATGTTTTAAATCCTCTATTCAAATAAAGTATTTCTAAAAGATGAAAAATTTTTGAAAAGACTTAATTCATAATTGATAAAATTGCTCTTTCATAGATTTTATATAATTCTAACCTACATAAAATATAGCACCTTCTCTTCACTTTGCTATTCTGCAAGTTTCCTTTTAATATCCAGCATTTGCATTACAAGTTTTTCCTCCCAAAAAAATGCCTTTATAAGAAATTAAATTACATTCATTTCGTAGAGCATTACATGATTTGTAGTGTTTCTTAATATCTTAATATACTTTAAGCCACTGAATTTATTGGCATAAACTATTACAAGCTTTATGGAAATAAGAGAAAGTTATTCCCAGAGGGAATGGTATGTATTTGTAATTATTTCTGTGAAATAATGCTTTATAAGTTCCCTTTGTTGACGTTACTCCATAACCAAGTTTTCCTCTATTAGAAGCAATATTGCATATTGGTTATGGAACTGGACTTGGGTTAGACAGGAGCCTGAGTGCCTGGATTCAAAACCCAACTCCATCATTTATAAACTATATGCCTGTGGGAAAGTTGTTTCAACTAAATCTGTTCCGGTTTCCTCATTAACAAAATGTTGAAAGTCCTCACCTTATGGAGTTGTTATTGTGATTAAACGACAATATATGTAAAGCATTTAGGACTGTCCCTTGGATTTTATAAGCACCATAGAAGCATTTGCTGAAAATATTATTTGCAATTATATCTATCCAAAGGGTAGAGCCCCTCCTCTTACCATCTACTTTTCTATTGCATGTCAGGAAAACTTTGGGAATATGTTTCATTAATGCATGCATTTCTTTATTTACTGAATGATGTTTAAGTAAGATAACTAAGTGAATGCCACTCTAGCCTGGGTTTGGAGATTCAGAGAAAATAAAA
>PVKH010049011.1:0-10144 GCA_004027955.1 Chaetophractus vellerosus | reverse complement strand
AAGCTGAGGTCATTTCTGGCTCAGCATTTTTTCAAACAAATTACTTAAAACTCATAGTTATTGAGTATGAAGCAGGTGGTAAATTAAGTTTTGAAAAATTTAACACTTGGTTTTCATACTAAGAATATCAATAATATTAATGTGAGTAATATTAATAGGTGACAGTCATTGTGTACTCATTAATTGTCAGGAAATTCTCTAATAATTTTAAAACTGCATGTCATTCAATTTATGGCCATACTTCTTGCTCAATTCTTTTAACTTTGCCATATATATTTCAGCATTTTTTTTTCTTTAACCACATCTTCAATTTCTGTTCATTCCTACAAGGTGTTACTCTGTTGCTTTTCTCAGTATTATATAATAGAAGTATATAAATACAATGTGTTATATCTCCATTTTCTCTGTTATATAAAATAGTAAAATGGATATTCCTTTAGTTAATGTCTGTGTCTAAGTGCTTATTATAATGCCATAAACACAGTGAATGTTCAGTTAACATTGGGCTAGTGAAAATAATGAGGTGATATATCTCAATATAATGAGTAGAATTAAATCAGGGTTGTTTAGCATCTTCAGCAATTTGTATCCTTACACTTTAAATAATAATCTGAAAAAATGAACATAACTGGTCCTCTTCCTGAGAAGATGACAGAATGGGGAGCCCCTGGACTTAGTTCTTCCACAAAAACAATAGGAGGTATCTGTAAATAGTATGACATTTTATAAAATTGGTACTAAACATTCAGGAACAGTCTGAAACAAATATTTAGAAACTCCAGAGGCTAGAAGAACACTGTACAGCATTCAGGGAAAAGCGGGAGGAAGAAGCTGATAAATTATGGTAAATAACAGTAAATTGCTCTCTGTGTGTGGTGGCTACTGGCCATCACACACTGTTACAGCAGGCCATGGAGGCTAGTCCCTGGCTAGCTCACTAGCTCACTAGTGACAGAAAAGGACATAAAATTCTTCTTTTCCAAAAACAGGGATGGGTACTTATTTTAAAAACGCTTATGGAGATGAAGGAAAATACAAAGAAAGAACTAAAGAATATCAGAAAAGTAATGATTAAATAATATGAGAGTTCATGTTTGATGATTAGGCTAATGTGTTAACCATGTAATGGTGCCCAGTTGTCTGGTCAAGTAAGCACTGGGCTAACTGTAATACAAGGGCATTTCATGGACTTTAATCATCAGTGAGTTGATTGCATAGATGTTTGATTACATTTACAATGAACTAAGTAGATTACAATCAACAATGAGTCCCATCCAATCAGTTGAAGGCCTTAAAAGGATTTCAGCATTCAGAGAAAGAATTCCCATCTCTATGTCAGACAGCCAGTGTCTCCGGGAAACTCATCAAGGACGTTCATCGGAGCCCTTCTTTGCAGCCTGCTTTACAGAATTTGGACTTGTGTACCCCCATGGTCACATGAGAGAATTTTATAAAATGTCATACTATTTACAGATACCTCCTATTGGTTCTGTTTCCCTAGAGAATCCTGATTAAAACCGTTTGGTACTGGAAGTGGTTTTTGAGAAACAGAATCTTAAAAATAGGATTTCTGAATTGGTTCTGAGATTTTTGCAATTGGCTCTATACTTTAACCATATTCAAGGGCAGTGACTCTAGGTCCAGTAATCAAGAGGTCACTGACAGTCCATGGCATGCGTTGGCAATAGAGATATGCAAAATATCACGACTGGATTGAATACTTCCATGCTTACAAGAGCCAAGGATCTGGGTGTGAGTACTTTTAACACCTGAACAGAGTTTTGTGGCATTAAAATGGTACAATGATGTCAGTTGCCTTTTCCTAAATATGCTGGATACAGTTACAAAAGAAAGGGTTAAGGTAAGGTCTGCAAATTTGCAACTTAAGGACCGCATGAATGATGTGAAAGTGTCTATGTGTAGTCTGAAAGAAATTTTTGTTTCATACTGCCCCAGACTTGAGATCTCTGAAAGAGTATCAGAGTTAAAACAGAAACAAAAATCTCAAAGTTGTAGGGTGTCTGTTGTTAAAGTAAGGACATTGATTGGAAAGGAGTGGAACAATGAGGATTGGGATGGAGATATATGGGCTGATGATGATATCAGTGGGGACATTGAAACCATAAATTCTGCTGAGACTTTGCCAGATAAACCTGTAATTGTCTGCCCTGTGTAGACCATGCAATGTCAAGCTTGTATCACCCAGGCTCCAGCATGCCCCAGGGAGTCCAGACCTCCTCCCAGTCCTGAGGCGGGTACCAGCCAAACTCATGTCTGCACTGACCAATCTCCAGACTGCCCCAAGGAGTCTCCATTTCCTCCCTGTTCTGAAGAAACCATCACCCAACTTCCACCTTGCCCTGAGGAGTCTGTCATCCAACTGCCACCTGAAGAAATTAATCCTGTCTCACCAGACAAGAATGCAAAGGAATGCCCTGAAGTTAGTAGCTTGAAAGACATTTCTAATTCTTCCCTTTACCCACCCCCACCACCTCTCTTCTCTTGGAGACATATAATTAGACTAAAATCACAAGTCCCCAAAAGTGAAGTACAAAGTGTGACCTATGATGAAGCATGCTTTACTCTAAAAGAACTGAATGAGTTTTCCAATTCATATAGACAGAAATCAGGGGAATATGAGTGGGAATGGATATTAAGTATATGGGATAATGGTGGAAGGAATATAAAGTTGGATCAGGCTGAATTTATTGATATGGGCCCACTAAGCAGAGATTCTGGATTCAGTGATATAGCTCGAGGGGTTATAAAGGGCTCTAACAGTTTGTTCAGATGGCTGGCTGAAACATGGACCAAAAGATGGCCTAGAATATTTAAAGTCAAGATACCTGATTTACCTTTGTGTACTGTAGATGAGGGGATCCAAACACTTAGAGAGATTGGAATACTAGAATGGATTCACCATTTAAGCCCTGCCTACCTGTTTTAGTCAGCCACAGCTGTGCCTTTTGAAATATACCAATAATTGGTCAGTCTTTATAAAGGATATTTATTTGGGGTAGAAGCTTACAGTTACCAGGCCACAAAGCATAAATTTCTTCCCTCACCAAAGTCCATGTGTTGGAGCAACACAGCTGCCGACATCTCCAGTGTTTAAGCTTCTGGGTTCCTCTGTTCCTGGGGCTGCGTTTCTCTCTGGGCTTAGCTTCTGGTTCCTCCACAAGTTCAACTGTAGACCATGAGGCTATCTACACTTTTGCATCTCTCCACAAGGCCAGCTGTAGACTATCTGGCAAATGGTTCACTTATCTTCTGGAGCACTCCTCTCTAACATCAGAACTGCTTCTCAAATCTTCTTCTCAAATCTCTGTCTTTTGTCTAGCCTTTTATACTTGAGACCACACCCACCAAAGGGTGGGGCTCAATGTCCCACTGACATGGCAGTTAACACCTCAATCATACCCAGATTAAGAGATCAGTCTACAAGCATGATTCAATTTATATTTTTGGAATTCATAATTACATAAAACTGTCAAACCATTACACTACCCAACCCAGGATTGTCCAGAGTATGCATCTTTAACCAGAAATGTGTGGAATAAATTTGTAAGACTAGCTCTATCTTCTCTGAAGAGCTCTGTGATTGCTCTTCTCTGTAGTCCAGATATTACTGTGGGAACTGCTGTCATGGAAATAGAATGCTTAAACACTCTGAGGATGATCAGATCTAGGTATAGCATAAGCCAAATAGCAGCAGGTAATCACCAAAGACAAGGTGGGCATGGGTACCACAATGAAAGGCAGAATCAAAGAGGTAATCAAAAGTGTCAGAGCTGCATAGAACTATGACATTGGCTAATAGATCATGGGATACCTAAAATTGAAATATATGGGTAGTCTACCAAATTCCTACTTTATTTGTATAAGCAGAAGTGTTCTAGGTTGAGTGAACAAAATCCTGACTTGAATTACATAAATAGAGATGCATGGACCCTTAATCAATTCCCAGACATGAGACAGTATACAGACTGAGAGCCCCTTGAATGAGGAGAAGGCCAGGTCCCCTTGAGGAAGGATCTTGTTAAACTGCCAAAATTTTATACTGCTAATCTTCTTCCCAGCTTTCCCCAAGGAAACTTATGGCCTTTTACCAGGGTAACTGTGCACTGGGGAAAAGAAAATGGTCACAAATTTGGGTGGTTATTAGACATTGGCTCAGAAGTGAAATTAATTCCAGGAAACCCAAAAAGTCACTGTGATCCACCAGTCAGAGTAGGGGCTTATGGAGGTTGGGTGATTGATGAAATTTTAGCTCAGATCCTTCTCACAGTGGGTCCAGTAAGTCCCCAGACACAGGTGGTCATTATTTTCCCAGTTCCAGAACATATAATTGAAATAGACATGTTCAGTAGCTAGCAGAATCCCCACATTGATCCCTGAGTTTTGGAGTGGGGGCTATTATGATAGAAAAGGCCAAGTGGAAGCCACGAGAACTGCCTCAACCTAGCAAAATAGTAAATCAAAAGACATACCAGGTTCCTGGAAGGATTACAGATATCAGTGCCACCATTAAGGATTTGAAGGATGCAGGGGTGGTGATTCCCACTACATCTCCATTCAATTCACTTATTTGACTTGGACAGAAAATAGATGGATCTTGGAGAATGATGAGATTGACAGTAGATTATTGTAAATTTACCCAGGTGTTGACTCCGATTACAGCTGCTGTCCCAGATGTTGTATCATTGCTTGAGCAAATCAACACATCCCCTGGTCCCTGGTGTTCAGCTACTGATCTGGCAAATGCTTTTTTCTCAATTGTCATTAGAAGGACCACCAGAAACAGTTTGCTTTCAGCTGGCAACACCAGCAATATACCTTTAAAGCCTGCCTTTTGAAGACTCAAATCTGGCACCAATTAGGTGCCAATATCTTGCAGGGTTGGGGCAATGTTATCCAAGGGGTTGTGTATGCTCTAAATCAGCATCCACTCTATGGTGCTATTTCCCCCACAGCCAGGATTCATGGGTCCAGGAATCAAGGGGTGGAAGTGGGAGTAGCACCACTCACTATTACCCCTAATGATCCACTAGGAAAATGTTTTCTTCCTGTCCCTGCAACCTTAAGCTCTTCTGTCTACATATCTTAACTCCTAAAGAATCAGTGCTTCTACCAGGGAACACAACGATTCCTTTGAACTGGAAGGTAAGCCTGCCACCTGGCCCAAATGTAAAACAATGAAAATTTAGGTTACCCCATCAAGCAAAGAACCATGGCCTGCTGAGGTGCTTGCTGTGGATAACAGGAACATGGAATGGGTAGTGGAAGAAGGTAATTATAAACAAGAACTTCAAACATGTGACTAGTTACAGATATGAGGCCTGTAATGGTCATGAATGCTTCTTCCTTGTTTTGTTATATTTGTTTATGTACATAAAATAAATATCTTTGTTTCCTTCTCTCACCTTTTCCATTATCATATGACTTAAGTTATATTAGTTTCCTGTCATAGTTTTTAAGGATGTCAAGTTTAAGAGTGGATATTCCCAAGGACTTGCACCTTATTCTGGAGGGAATTATTGCATTTCTGTTTGCATGCAGGGCAGTTGCATAGGCAGAAATATATATGTCTGCTATTGTTTTTATTTAGAGATGAACTGGCTTCAGGTGATGTGTATGGCTGCCAGGCTGATAAGGGGGTTGACTGTGATGGTTAGGTTAATTGTCAGCTTGGTCAGGAAATTGTGCCCAGTTGTCTAGTCAGCAAGAAATGGGATAATTGTAATACAAGGACATTTCATGGATTTTAATCTTCAGTGAGTTGATTGCATAGATGGCTGGTTACTTCTACAACCAACTAAAGAAATTGCCATCAGCAATGAGAGACATCTTTTAAAGGGGAAGTAATGTCAGCATCCAGAAGGAGAGAATTCCCATCTCTATCTCAGACAGCCAGTATCTCCTGGGAGCTCATCAAAGACCTTCCTTGGAGTAGCCTGTTGGCAGCCTGCTTTGCATCCCCATGGTAGCATGAGAGAATTTTATAAAATCTAATACTATTTACAGATAAATCCTGTTGGTTCTGTTTCCCTAGTGAACCCTGACTAAGACAACATGTGAAGAGATAGAAATTTTAAAAAGGAACCAAATACTAATGTTGAAGATCACAAAAACAAATTAAAAATGCCAAGGAAAAGGAGGATGATCCATCGATGTGCCTTTGTTATTGATGACTAGCCTTAACAGTCTTTGCTCTTGAAATTGAAACAGCCTATTTTTATGGGGTGCCTAAGATTTACCTCATGAGAGCCTCCTTGTTGCTCAAATGTGGCCTCTCTCTAAGCCAAACTCAGCATATGAATGCATTACCTTCTTCCCAGCGTGGGACATGACTCCCAGAAATGAGCCTCCCTGGCGACGAGGGATTACTAACAAGTGGCAACAGGCAATACAACTGGAAAAAGACTTCAAATAAAAGGGGGGAAAGGTAAAGATAAATGAGTTCATAGGGCTAAGAGACTTCAAAGTGAGTCTAGAGATCATCCCAGAGGTAACACTAATGCACATCTCAGTAGGATCTCATAGGCTTCCAATATGGATATCACCACAAACAGAGGGGCTCCTGAGAGCTCTGGAGACATCCAGATTCCTATATCAGGGCAGATGGCCCCAGAGTTTGGTGCCTTATTGGTGGGCCCTAATTTGGAATCCTTGCTCCTGAGAGTGACAGAGACTGACCCAAATATGTCTTCCCTGCACATGGCCATCTGTCTCTTCTAGTCAAACCTATATGTGATGCCAGAGTTTTAGGTGTACTTCCAGAGAACAGAGTCTACAGGCTTCCCATATGCCAGCTGGCTCCAAAAGCTGGGTGGAGCTGCAAATCCTACTCCACAACTCAATGGACTCACCCAGGACACCTAGTGGGGAGATGATGATGGACAACGGCTAGCCCAGGGAATGGAGAGAGTCTGCAGTTGGAGTCAGGATAATCCCATCCATCTTATCCATGGGATATAAGCCCCCTCTCATTTGGAGCTTGAGTGGACATCACCATCCCAGACTCCCCAGGATTAGGGGAAGAGCTATGCACTAGAGTGGATTTACTGGTATTCAGTTATAGATTTATTGTGATTCACACAATGGAAGAAACTACAACATTAATGTGGAGCAAGTGACCACTGGACACTTTGGGGGCAGGGAGAAAGAAAACCAGTTGCAATCAGGGTCTTTTTTGGGACTTGGGAATTATCCTAAGTGACATTTCAATGACAGATATAGGCCATTTTATATCATCATACAACATGCAGAACTGTGTGGGAGAGAGTGTGGTCTACAATGTGAACTATGGTCCATGCTTAGTGGCAAAGCCCCAAAATGTGTATATCTTTTGCAGGTGATGTGCCACACTAATTAAGAATGTATATATGGTAGGTTGTGTCAGGGGGTGGGAGGTGGGGCATATGGGTACCACTATAATTTTTGTGTAGCATTTATGTAGTCAATGTATATTTTTAAAATAAATAATTAAGTAAAAAGAAATGCCAAGGAGGGTTCCAACGGCAGATTGGAGCGGCAGAAGGAAGAGTCAGTGAACTTGAAGATAAGACACTTGAAATGAGTGGGGCTGAGGAGCAAAATGAAAATAAGAAATATTAAAATTGAAAATAGCTTAAGAGAGTTATGGGATATGATTAAGCACATGAGTATATGCATTATGGGAGTTCCAGAAATAGAAAAAAGAAAAGGGCAGAAGGAGTATTCAAAGAAATAATGACAAAGAATTCCTCAAATGTACCACAACATGTGAATATGCACATCTAAGAATCTAAGAGAACACCAAACAGGGTGAACATGAATAAAATGCACCCCATGATATATTGATTACACTATCAAATGCAAAGTAAAAGGAGAGAATTCTGAAAGCTGCTGTTATGAACAAGGGAGTCCTAAATAGATTGAGTGCCACTTCCTCTTCACAAACTTTGGAGGCAAACAGAGTGGGCTGGAATGTTTAAAGTGTTGGAAGTTCACAACTGCCAGCCAAAAGTTTTATATCCAGCAAGACTCCTTTTAAAAAGAGGGAGATATTAAGCCATTCTCAGATAAAGAAAATCTGAAGATTATCAGCACTAGATATCCTCTACAAGCAATGGGAAAGAGAGTTCTTCAGATTGAAATGAAAGACACTAGACAGTGGTTTAAAGCAGGATAAGAAAAAAAGTTCTGTGATAAAGGTAACCATTTAGGAAATTTTGAATGTCAGTATTATTTTACTATATTCTTTGGTATGTAACTTCACTTCCATGTATTTCTTCCTACAGGTGCTAAAATGCATAAAATGTAATGATAAATTTATGGGTTTGGACCTACAATGTACAATGATATAAGGGATAACAAGTACAAAAAAATGGTGGGGGAACAGAGGAATATAGGAAAAATATATGTGAATGCTATGGCAGTTGATAGTATCAAACCAAATATGATTGTTATGTACTAGAATGTTCAATTTTAAGGCCATGGTAACTGTACTAGTCAGGGTTCTCTCGGGAAACAGAATCAACAGGAGATATCTGTCAATAATATAAGATTTTATAAGAGTCTCTCAGGTGACCGTGGGGATGAACAAGTCCAGGTTCCACAGGCAGGCTGCAAGCCAGGGGCTCCGATGAAAGACTGATGAAAGGTACTTGATAAGTTTCTGGGAGAAATTGTCTGTCCAAAGACAAGCTGGGAAATTCTCTCTGAATGTTGAAATAACTTCCCATTTTAAGGCATTGGATAAAATTTTATCTAATTACTGATTGGATAAAAGCATCATCCATTCTTGATCCAATTTCCCTGATTGATGAAGATGTAATCAGCCATCCATGCAGTAAACTCACTGGTGATCGAAGTCCATAAATGCTCTTGTATTACAATTAGCCCAGTGCTTGCTGGACCTAATACCTGGACACAATTACCTGGCCGAGTTGACACATTAGCCTAACCATCACAGACCACCCCTTGTCAACTCAGCAACCATACACATTACCCTAAACCATACTTAGTCTCTAAGTAAAAACAGTGATATACAAGCATACATATATATTTCCACGTAACAATGTTTAACCCCCTGTGTACAACTGGAAACACATTAATTCCCCACAGAATATGATGCAATCCCTTGGGTAATATTGTCTTAAACTTAACATCCTTAAAAATTATTACATGAAATTAATACAACTTTTTATATGATAGGGGAAAAGGTTGGGGAATAAAACAAGAAATTCATTTTGTGTACATATACAGTCATACTCATAATGATACAAGGAAGAAGGGCTCATGACTATTACAGTCCTCATTTCTGTAACTGGCCACATGGTCAAAATTCATATTTATCAATACCTTCCTGCACTACCCATTTCATGTTCCTGTTACCTTCAGCAAGCACTTCAGCTGGCCATGGTTCATTGCCTGGTGGGTGATCCAAACTTCCATTCCCAAAGATTCTGGGCCATTGTTAGTATTGCTTGAATTGGTTTGTTGCAATATTCCATTGACTTTAATCACAGGGGATGGCAGTACTAGGAGATGACCTAGAGGATCTTCTACTTTCCATGCAAACTCTTCTTTACCCGCACTATGTAGATGTAGTCCTATTTCCCCTTGATAGTCAGGGTCAATCACCCCAGCTAGCAGAGTAATTCCCTTCTTTGCCTGTTGATTCACAGGCAAGAGAAGCCCAAAGTAGCCAGGTGGTGATCTTAACTTCCAGTTCAATGGAATCATCATTGTGTTCCCTGGTGGCAGTACTCCTCCTTTTGGGACTAAAACCTGTAGACCAGCATAGCTTAAGGTTGCAGGGACAGGAAGCAAAACTATTCCTAGTGAGTCACTAGGGGTAATAGTGAGTGGTGCCACTCCCATTTCCTGGACCCATGAATCCTGTTTATGGGAGAAACAGCGCCATAGAGAGGATGCTGATTTAGAGCATACATAGCCTCCTGGAGAACATTGCCCCAGCCCTGCAAGGTATTACCCCCTATTTGGCACTGTATTTGAGTCTTCAAAAGGCCATTTGACCCTTCTATTGATCCAGCTGCTTCAGGGTGATGGGGAGCATAGTATGATCAGTGAATTCCATGGGAATGTGCCCATTCCCACACATCTTTCACTGTGACATGGGTTCCTTGATCAGAAGCAA